>LPNX011071374.1:57322-156004 GCA_001517045.1 Pseudotsuga menziesii
CCACACCATTCAAGAAAGCAGTCTTGACATCCATTTGGTGTATCTTCCATTTCATCACTGCAGCCAGAGCAAGTACCGATCTGATGGAAGTGTATCTAGCTACAAGTGCAAAGGTTTCTTCATAATCCATTCCTTCTTTATGAGAGAAACCCTGTGCCACAAATCTTGCTCTATATTTTTCAATGCTACCGTCTGCAGCATGCTTGATCTTGTAGATCTATTTGGAAGTTACAACTGACTTCCCTTCTGGTCTTGGGACAACATCCCAAACATCATTCTTCATGATCGATTGGTATTCTTCGATCATAGCATCCTTCCATTCTTTTCGTTATGTCGCTTCTTCGTAACTGGAAGGTTCTTTATCAATGAAATCACATAGTAAAGCTACATACCTGGAGCATGATCTGGTTCTCTTTCTTTCTCTGTGATTCTCTTCTAGAGCCCCATATCTTTCCACACCTTGGTTAAGTTTTCGTACCCAAGCAGGTTTCCTCTTATGAGGATTCTTCTTTAGAGGTGGATCTACAGGTCTTTGTGGTTCTTCAAATTCTCGATCTTCTTCTTGAGCTTCTTTGTTCATGGTTGTATCATGAATTCTAGGTGCTTCTGCTTCTGCTTCTTCAGGTTCTTCAGCAGGTCTCTTTCTGGATGTGTTGTAAGCTGTGTCTTCATCAAATGTCACATCCCTACTGATGTCAATCTTCTTGTACCCTAGAAAATATATTCTATAAGCCTTCGAGCTTTCAGAGTATCCCACAAATATACCCTTCTTTCCTGAAAGATCTAATTTTGTTCTCTTCTCTTTCGGAATGTGTATGTACATAGGACAGCCGAATATTCTGAGATGGCTGACTTCTGGTTTCTTGCTGGAGAAGACTTCTTCATGAGTCTTATTCTCGAGTACTCTATGTGGAGTACAGTTCTGTACATACATAGCTATTCTGGCAGCTTCCTCCCAGAGATGCATAGGAAGATCTTGATCATGAAGCATGGCTCTTGCAACTTCCATGATAGTTCTGTTCTTCCGTTCCGCAATCCCATTCTGTTGTGGATTATAAGGAGTGGACAACTCCCTCTTAATCCCCGATTCTTTGCATAGCTCTTTGAATTCATTCAAAGTGAATTCTCCGCCATTATCTAATCGAAAAGTATTGATCTTCTTTTCAGTGTGGTTCTCGATCAAGGCTTTGAATTCCTTGAATTTGCTGAATACTTCGTCTTTGTTCTTCATGAAGCAAACCCATGTCTTCCTAGAAAAATCATCAATAAAAGAAACATAGTATGCATACCCGCTTAGTGATTTTGATGACATAGGACCGCATACATTGGAGTGGATGATTTCTAGGATTCCTTTGGCTTTGCTTTCGCTGCTAAGAAATGTCTTCTTTGTATTCTTTCCTTTCGCACATCCTTTGCAGATCCCACCATGTTTTGCTTGGAATTCTGGAAGACCTTCAATAGCTTTGCTTGCAATAGGTAGTGCTCTGTAATGCACATGTGCAAACCTTCTATGCCAAAGCTCATTTGGCTCTACGGTGTCATGGATCAAGGCTTGTTCTGGATTGCCCTTCAATTTGTACAAACCTCCTTCTTGTTCTCCGATCACCATTGCATCATCGATAGTCTTACCTCTTGGCCACATGATGACTTGACCATCTATGAATGCAACCCTCATTCCTTTTGCATCCAATGCTGATATGAAGAGAAGGTTTTCTTGAGTCTTGGCACAAACAATACTTCTTTCATTGTTAGAGACTTTCCAGAGTCTAGTTTATAGGAAGATTCCCCACTACCTTTTATTGGATATTGGTAGTCATCTCCTAGTTTCACCTTGTGAGGTAATTCATGTTGTGACAGTCTTACAAAGGATTCCTTGAATCCAGTCATATGTTTGGAAGCCCCACTATCTATAAGCAAATCATCACTACCATGAGTAATGTTACCTGTGAGAGCGGAAATCAAAACATATTCATCTTCGCTTGAAGAATCTTCACTTTCATATCTGGTTCTTTTCTTGGATGGTTCATCATCCTCTGTAGCATGAGCATGATGTCTTCTTTTGTTCCCCTTCTTCTTATGAGAGTGGACCTTGTTCTTAGGACAATCTTTTGCAAAGTGTCCTATTTCATCACATGTATAACATCCTAATATGGATGGGTCCTTTCTATTGTTATCTCTATGATGAAGATTCTTACCTTTGAAGTGATGAGGTTTTCTTCTTTCTTTCTTAGAGTGAACTGTGAGAGCTAGATATTCACTTCCCATCTTTTCTTCTCGAGCTGCTATCCGTGCTTCTTCTTGAGAACATTCTTCCCATAGTCTGTTGAATTTGACTAACTTCTTTCTAGCACAGATTCCTTGGATGAAAGAATCCCATGACCTAGGAAGGCCATTCAGTGTTGTCATCACAATCTCTGCATTCTCCACTTCTTCATCTACAGCTTCTAATTGTTCCTTGATGTTAGAAACCCTTGTGAAGTAGGACTGGATAGTCTCTGCATTCTGAATCTTCACATTCTTCAGTTGATTCCTAAGAGCCATCTTCCAGTTTGTGTTCTTCCCTTCAAACAACTTGGTTAGGGCATCAAACATAGATTTAGGTGTCTTGAGAGAGGACACTTGAGGTATAAGGTGATCCTTGATAGAATCAACAATGATCCTCTTTGCCATAACCATCTTCTTCTTATGTAAGGCCTTTGCCCCATCTCTCTCTGGAACTGGAACCTCCTCATGGATGTAGGAGTCTAACTCATTCTTTTCCAGGACTAGGGAGATCCTATACTTCCAGGCTCGGAAGTTATCAGCTCCCTCAAGCTTTTCATCAAGCTTGGTATGATGAGACATCTTAACTGAGAACCTCAAATGGAAATACAAAAGATTTTAGATCTTACTAGGTCAAGATGTCGGATCTGAAACTTGAGCTGAAATCCTACAGAGCTGGTTCAGGAGCAAATTAGGGTTTTGCTTTTTTGGAGATCTATTCGCCCAAATGTCTTGAAATTTGTCCCTAACTTCAATTTTGGGGAGGAGATCAATCTAGACCTGGGATCATTGAAAAATTCCTCTTCTATGAAAAGCCCTAATTTTCGGCAGTAGTGTCAGGTCCAAAACTGAAAAACCTCAGAATTGGATTCTGCTTCGACAGAAAGATGCGCCCCAAGGAGGAGAGTTATTCCACCTTACTTTTGCTGAAAATCTGTGGAGGAAGATCCACAAACTAGGAATCCCTAGTTCCCACAGCTGCACAGTGTCTTCTTCTCAGGTTAGCTCTGATGCCATGTTAGTTTTTCAATATTAAGCTAGCATTATTAGGATATTTAACTGAGAGAATAACAAGTACATCAATTAAACACAAGAGACAATGAACACAGTGTTTTTCCTTGAGGAAACCATAAATGGAGAAAACCCCACAACTTCCTCAGAGATAGAATCAACACCAAAATAGTAAAAGCTCAAACAGTAAGTGATCTCCCGACAGTAGTAATCTTCTTCTTGTCTAGCCCCAGTGTTTTTTCCTTCCTCAACTATGCGCTACACTTGCGTGTGTATGAGTTGTGTGATAAATAGAGACTCCGGTTCTCTATTTATACTAATCTCAACATGACTAAAACCCTACTAGGGCTGACCTCTACTAGGAGAGTCTAATAACCCTAGTGCCCCCGGAACTGCGGGGACTTTAACCCTTAGACAATCGGAGGGTTACCCACAATGACTTGACATGGCTTGTTTACATTATTGATCCTCCTGATCGAAACATCGGGGCATGACAACATGACTCAATTACATTATAGATACATCCCGGAATAAACATCGGGTTACAATACATAAGATACATAGGTGAATACATTCCGAAGTTACAAATACATCAACAGTCCACCATATACATTTTCGCTGATTTTTTAAAATCCTAAACAACAAACACTTTCAGTCTACAAAATTAGTATGGGCAGTTGATCTATATTACTCTTGCCCCTGAACCGTCAAAATATTTGACCCATATCCAATTTTTCCAATTTTAGAATTGAACTGCTTCGTGCATGTTGTCAACATGGAATTTATTCTAGCAATTGGATGAAATATGGTTTTGAATCAACCATGTTGATTCCTAGTTAACGACAAGTGAATCAACTTGGTTTTTTTCTCTATTGTCACTCCCAAAAATACCATACAAGCAAAAAATGGATATCACCTTGTGAGGTTCCTGGAACTTCTCCCGTAAACACCAGATGGGTTAGCCTTTTGGAGTATCCATGGATGTCGGAGAAAGTATTGATAGGGGAAGGCGCTGCGATGAATCCAAATGGATGACTTTTGACTGCGCATAAGCATGTAGTCTAGAATACTAGATTTCATTGAGATCATGATAATTCCCGAAGACATTACTTGCTACCTCAATCGTGTTCACTTCCAGAGGCATATCTCCCATATTTTTTAGCCAAAACTGGAGGTCGTATTATGGTTGTGAAAAGGAAGACCCCGAGGTAAGAACAAAACTGCTTTAGGAAAGGGAGCTAGCTTCCCCGTTTCCAGAGAGGGATCTCTCACACATATATAACAAGGCTAGATATATTGTCACAAAATGAATTTCAAATATTGGTGGTTGAAACAAGGTAAATGTGTATTGGGGTATGGAGTCACAAATACCAAGAAACACATAGCAGTTTGCATAGGGAATGTTTGCAAGAGTAGGGTAGTACTTCAGTTACGGTCGATATAATTTGGGTTTGGTAGAAAAGGAGGAACGATGATAGTCCATCAATGCAGAGCACCAAAAATATTAATTCTACATCAAATTTGGAAGAAATATTTGGTGAATGTCTAAAACAATGACCATAGCATAAGAATATGAATTCTGAACCATTATACACTAGTCAAAGACATGAAGAAAACATAATGGAAAGACCAGCAAGAAATACATGCACATAAAGAAAGAAGATTATAGACTGTAACTGAGAAATACATAAGAATTCTTGCATTCAAAGGCCGACATTCAGCTTTGTAACTTGCATTAAAACAGATCAAAATTACATAAA
The DNA here is from genome assembly GCA_001517045.1 of Pseudotsuga menziesii. Lineage (NCBI taxonomy): Eukaryota > Viridiplantae > Streptophyta > Pinopsida > Pinales > Pinaceae > Pseudotsuga > Pseudotsuga menziesii. Next base: position 62,356 of record LPNX011071374.1, read on the forward strand.
CACAATAGTCTTACGGGTTCCAACCCTTTCTCCCTCTGTAGAGAGTATACTTATAGTGTTTTAGAACCCCGAGACCGACCTCGAAATAGGGTCGAAATTAGTTAGAAACTGAAAAACAAACTTCTAACAAAATCTAACGTTGCACATTTGCCACGATTTACACAAAATGGAAATATGATGCGGACTGCTGAAAAATAGGCTTTGAAGGACCTCCTACATATCTTAGATGGTAATATCTGTGTGAAACCAGAGAGAGGTTATTGTGACTGACCATGTTCCTGTAAAAACCCATGTCTTCATTTACTTTGATTCACCTCCAGCTCCCCAGGATCTGATTTTGAAATTGATGACTCGAACAGTAAACTCCAAATTTCTAGGAAAATACACTGAAGATTCTTTCAATGGCCCCAATCTGTGATACCTGTGTAAAATGTGAATGAGGTTTTTGAATATTGGCTTGTTCTAAATAAAATCCTCTCTTAGTTTCGTAAATTTCACTCCCATTCGGCAGAAAATTTCTTTGAATTTGATGACTAAAACAGTGATTTGGAACCTGAAAATTTACCCTCTGAAGATGAATTCAATCCTCACAAACCATAGCACCTGTGTAAAAACTGAGAGAGGTTTTTGTATATCTGTCTAAAGAAAAACCTCCCCCGGTTTCTAAAAATTCACCTTGGTTTATCGGAAACAACTCTCGAAAGTTACTGGCTCAAAGCAGTCATTTTCAGAAAACTTGTCCAGTTGCTTAAAGAACTTTTTCTTGCCGCTTGTTGAATTTATGTTATGAATAGTCTCATATTTATACTAAGTTTTTTCAACCTTAAACCAACAACACTTTACCTCGCAGGAAAATTTTTAACTGTCGATCTATTCGGATAAATATCACACGTGTATCAATTTGCTTGTGGCATAAAAGTTCGGCGTGGGCTTGACTTTGCTCCTCCTCCGTCCGATGGAGGGAGGTTTGCTCCATAGCTAGCTTATTCCTAAAAGTTCCACTCATCTCCCTAGATACTAACTTCCCTTCACGAAATATTCCTAAAACAGTTATTTGTTTGATCAAACCAACACGTGCATTGACTTGTCCACCATATACAATTTCGCTGATTTTTTTAAAGCTTAAACAACAAACATTTTCAATCTGCGGAATTAGTATGGGCGGTTGATCTAGATTACTCTTTCCCTTGAGCCGTCAAAATATTTGACCCATATCCAATTTCGTTCGATTTTAAAATTGAACTGCTTCGTGCATGTTGCCAACGCGGAATTTATTCTGGCCGTTGGATGCAATATGGTTTTGAATCAACAATGTTGATCCCTGTTTAACGACAAGTGAATTAACTCGGTTTTTTTTCTCTACCGTCACTGCCAAAACTGCTATACAAACGTAAAATGGATATCACTTTTTCAAGTGCCTAGAAATTCTCCCGTAAACACCATATGGGTTAGCATTTTGGAGTATCCATGGATGTCGGAGAAAGTATTGATAGGGGAAGGCGTTGCATTGAATCCAAATGGGTGACTTTTGACTGCGCATAAGCATTAGTCTAGAAGAGTGGATTTCGCTGGGATCACAAGAATTCCTGAAGACATGATCTGCTACCTCAATCGTGTTCACTTCCAGAGGCATATCTCCCATATTTTTTAGCCAAAACTAATGGTCGTATTATGGTTACATTCCATTCAAAACGATTAGAATTACTTACGAGTCCAGCCAGAAATCCGTCCACTAGATTCTAAGATAATTATTTAAATTGTTTGAGGAGTAAAAGACTAGCATGATTTCCTCCCACTTTGCCTCTCAATGCTTTTGCAAGTTCTGCATATGTGTGTGAGCTAGGCGTCATCATTCCCGACCTTATATTTAATGCATAAATACTTTTAAACTCTTTGGTAATATCCCACATACGCCGTGTAAAATATCTTTTCAACGTTTATATACACTAGACGTTTTAAGCATGGCAAAGAATAGAGAAATGAGGATGGAGCATGTATGTGAGTTTAATACTTGTACTTCGATTTGAGTTTGTAGACCTCATGCGATTTGTTGCCAGATTGGCAAAGAGTTGAGCTTGGTCTTTTGTGTCAACATTAATCCTTCTATAGAAAATCCTTTTTATCCATATTTTCTTAATAAAAGTCTGGTTGTGCTTGGGCTTGTGTCAACATTTATCTTTCTATAGAAAATCTTTTTTATCCATATTTTCTTAATAAAAGTCTAGTTGTGCTTGGGCTTGTGTCATGTGTCAACATTTATCTTTCTATAGAAAATTTCTTTTATCCATATTTTATTTTATTTTTATAGAAAATCTCTTTTATCCATATTTTCTTAATAAAAGTCTTGTTGTGCTTGGGCTTGTGTCAACATTTATCCTTCTTTAGAAAATCTCTTTTATCCATATTTTATTTTTATAGAAAATCTCTTTTATCCATATTTTCTTAATAAAAGTCTTGTTGTTTGATTTACAACCTGGCAAAGAGTTCAGCCTGGGCTTGTGTCAACATTTATCCTTCTATAGAAAATCTCTTTTATCCATATTTTATTTTTATAGAAAATCTCTTTTATCTATATTTTCTTAATAAAAGTCTATCTCTTTTATCTATATTTTCCTATTAAAAGTCTTTTGTTTGCATAAAAAATAATAAAATTTGGTAAAAAATTCTTTTTATAGAAAATCTCTTTTATCCATATTTTATTTTTATAGAAAATCTCTTTTATCCATATTTTCTTAATAAAAGTCTTTTGTTGGCATAAAAAATAATAAAATTTGGTAAACAATTCTTTTTATAGAAAATTTCTTTTATCCATATTTTCTTAATAAAAGTCCTTTGTTCGCATAAAAAATAATAAAATTTGGTAAAAAATAGAAATTCGGCTATAAAGCCAAATTTAGATAAAAACCAATTTTTATAATTTTTTCTTTTAAAATGAACTAAGCCTTCCAAATCATAAGAATTTATAAAAAATCTTTTTCTTTTTGCTTAAATAGTTTTCAGGAGCATTCTTCTTTCCAAACCTGGAAAGTTTGATAAACGACCAAGCAAACAAACCTTGATTTGCCGAATTGCCAACGAAATATTTGAAACTTTTACAACATAACACCATTTTTAGTAGAAATAAATTAATGCTAACACAGATCACAATAGTTTGAATAATTTTCGGACTCAAAAGGAGTTGAATGATAGGAAACAACAACGGGTTAGCAAAGTACAATATTACCTGTTTGATATAGAGTACATGAAAGGAAAAAATAATGTTGTTGCAGATGCCCTCTCCAGAAAACTAGCCATATCTTTGATGGAAATTTCAGCAGATTGGAAAGATCAACTAGCAGCAGTGTACTCTAAAAACAAGTTTTCTTGTGAGTTGTTGGATGGGTTAATTCAATATGATATGCATAATATACTCAATGGATTCATATACTATAAGGACATACTTTATTTGGTTCCTGTTGCAGCTGCAACATTTTCCCAAAATTAAAAAAATTCCGGGACCCTCCTTTTGCTTATATTAGTTTGATTTGCTTCTTTGATTTGATTTAATGATTCTTTAGAAAGACTTTTCCTAATGCTTGAAATGATCCACTGTTTGTTTAATCTTATCGTTGCCTTTGAAATGCGTTTTCAAGTGTTTGAGTCGGAAGTTTATTTGCTTGCGCTCCCGTCGTTGCGGAGAAATAATAAGCTTTAGTCTCGATAATTTTCTCCGATGCATTCTGCCTCAATCGGCTGACTTTTGGTTTCACGTCGGAACATCTTGTTACTACATTCTTCGCAGTTGCAGACGACAGGCTATGAAGTTCCCCGATTTTTGCATTAACTTTTCAAATCCCGCTTTGTTGTTTCGTCGATCCTTAAGTTTTGGGCTTTCGCCGTTGCGGCTGAAAAAAGCACTATCTTTCCGGTCATTGAGTTGTTTTTCCTCCGATTTAGATTTTTGCCTACTGCGGAATGTAATGTCCTTTATGATTCCGCCGTTGCGGTTCCTTTTCCCCTATCGCTCCGACGTTTAGTCTTGCGGGCTCCGATGCGTTATTGACTTCTCCCGTATCTTGGCGGTTATCTTAGTTGTTTTACCACCCGACGTTGCAGAAGGAGATGTTCTTGTGACCTCCGATCCTTGTGCTTCCGCCGTCCGATTTTTCTCCCGCCGCTTATGGTTGACCATATATATATATATGGGGGGTCGAGTGTTGATTATTCTATTACTATTTTGGACTGTCGTGCACTGTCGTTTTCGTGCGCTGTCGTTTCGCTCGAGCTCGGTCGGACCCCCATTGTCGGTGTACCCTCATTTCCAGGTGGCTCAACCGTGGAAGCTTAACAGTCCTCTTCCCGCCGGTTGCATAGCAGTGCCAGGTAGGCTCTTATATGCATTATCCCATTCCGTTCAAACGTTTTGATGATTGTTCCACGGTTAGGTTTTTTCACGGCCGTTTTCCCTTGGCCCCGTCGTTCACATGTATATATGCTGGGGGGGTGTAGCGTAACTGTCAGTGGGGAGTTTTTATGGCTCACGGGGTAGTTTTCCTCCACGGCCGTTATGTGTTTCGACCTTGCACTTGATGGTTGGGGAAATTGGTGCAGACGGCTGTTACGCTGTCTGCACCAGTCTGCCCCGTATTATGATAGGTCGTTAGGAGAATGTTTTTCATGGTCTCCCTATGAGTATTGGACTGGTTTCCCCCTCTTATGTTGCCCGCGTCCTCAAACCATGCCGCGTTTACCCCGCTGTTTCAAAGCTAACTGGTTCACGGTCGGTCTCGAACCCGAGCCGGTCTTGGGGAGTGTATCACCGCACAACGTTATATTGACCATAGATTGCATGAGTAGTGTTTTGTTGAGGCGCCCCGTTGAAAAAGCTTGAATAAGTCCCCCTGTCGTTCTACGTAGCGCAATGGTCATGGCGCCCACAGAGAGCCCGAGGTTTCTTCATTTTAATGTAGATTTTGTTTCCCACTCAAAATTTGTTGATTAGGCCATTTTAGTGTTGGACAGTGGTATTTGCGTAGGCACATTTGCTTCATTTAATTAACTTCCATCATGTTAAACACAGATGAGGTAAAACATTGGACATTGTTATCTCAATCTTTGCAACTTATCCGGAAATGGCCTAATGATTGCAATTTTATATGTTACAGGAAGCTTCCCAACTCAAAATGTTGAAGAGGCAAAAGAAGAAGGCTCCTGTGGTCGAAGAGGATCCCGACGTTGAAATCATCACCAAGACCGAATATATCTATGAGGACACCAAGTGCATAACTGGTGTAGAGCCTGAGTACCAGTGGGGAGACATCTATAGGTTGATCACGCGCTAAGAGGTGCCTGATATAGGCTTTGAGGAAGAAGGCATATACGCAAACATAGAAAGGTCTTCACCGATGAAGATTGCTACAAGACCAGAGCTCTTTCCATGCTCTGAAGTGATTGGGTGGATTCTACCCAGGGCAAATGTCACCACTATGATCCTTGAGAATGTTGACAAACAAGGCTATGCTTCCTATAGCCCAGGATATGTAGCCCTGGCCTACCACCTGCCAGAAGCACAAATATTTTTGTCTGAAGATTGGTTGAGAAACATCAGAATGGACCTCGTCGAGACCCTCAAAAGAATGCTGTTACCTGGAAGAAACTTTAGAACCAAGCCGACGGGAGAATATGACACCGTGAGCTTAAGGACCCCGTACAGGTTCATTGCCTTAATACTCAACATAATTTTTGGAAGAGCACATGGAAAAAGCTTCAAATTGGAGTGGATGCCAATTATTTTTTATGTTGCGACCCAGGGGACCATTTTCAACTGGGCCAACATAGTGTCAAATAGTCTTTCAGCCTGTATGGCCTCAGCTTTGGGAGGAGTGTCCCAAAAGAGGTCAGAATTTTACATGAGCTCAATACTCATTGATTGCATACTATGCAATCAACCTTTCCCTGGCCTAAGGTGCATCTGGGACAGGGAGAGGATGCCTATTTACTCCGCATACAAGCCATTGTGGGCTCATAAGTACCATAGCCACTACAAGGAGGTATGTGAACATTTCATCATGCCATTATACACTCTTATTTTTCTAAAAGAATGTGACTGCATGTTAGAAGAGGCACTGCAGGTAATTGAGGAATATGCAGATTATTATCTGATTGAGGATGGGCTCTACTTCAGAATGTTTGGAGGCTCTAGAGCACCCTCCCTACTGCCCAAATTTGCCACAGACTACATCGTTCATAAAGAGGCAGTTAGGCAAGTCTTCCTAGATGGCATAGGAAGATTTTTATTTGAGCATAAGAAAGCTGCATATCCCCCTTTGCCTTTCAAGTTGGGGAGTTATAAGTTTACCAGAGTAAAGAAGGCAGATGAGTTCGTGGAAGAGTTGGATAAGTTTCATTTTGGTGAAATGCCCTTCCATAGGAATGACTCCCACAGCAAAGTTGCTGAACACTGCAAAGAGGCCAATGTCCATTTCGAATACACTCACCATTGGGACAGAGAGGAGTCTGTCTTCCGAAGTGCATTGAATATAACAGCCTTGAGGAAAATGTTCAAAAAGAAGATCACCACCAAAGGTGGTAAGGGGCAGGATGAACAAGCAAAAGCCGATGAAGAAACCAGGAAAAGAAACGAAGAAGCCCAAAGGTTAGCCCAAGAAGCTGAAGGGTGGATGAAAGGAGAAGAGGAAGAGAAAAGAAGAGTTGCATAAGAGGCAGCCAGAAAAGCAGAAGAAGATGCAAGAATTGAAGAAGAAGAAAGGAAAAGGAAGCTTGATGAGGAGCTTCAGAAACAGGAGGCAGAGAGGATGAAGCTGACCCAAACAACGATAGAACAGTCAGCCTCTGACATAGTTGACATTCAGACCGAGGACGTGGAGAACCCCAAGGTTCAGGACCCAGAAGTACCTACTGTCAGCACACCTGGATAGTCTATGGTCCCCACACTTAAACTAGTCTCCTTTGAACAGAAGATAGGGGAAGAAATCCCTGATTTTAATACTATCTTCTATGACAAGGAAAGAAAGAGGATAGTGAAGAGAATTGAAAAGAAGGTTGAAACAGGAGGTCTGTCTGGGAAGATGATAACGGATACGACCATTGTATATGGAATAGATCGAGATCCCAGATTCACTATTAGAGTAGGAGCTGCATTGATCCACGCTTCGTAGGATAATGTAGACAAAATAATGACAGATATGGAGCAATCCAAGAAGTCTTCTTCTCAACTGAAAGACACATTAAGAAAGGAAAGAGAAGAAAATAGTAAGTTGAAGAGAAAGTTTGAAGATGTGCAAAAGGAGATGAAGTCTTCAAAGGCTAAACTGTAGGTCCTCCAAGCAGAGAGAAGATCTATGGAGACTGCACAAGAGTGTCTGGAGAAAATGCAGCAAGAGTATCAAGAGTTAAGGGTGGAGAAGGAACAGCTGCTGGGAAAGATAGAGGACTTAGAGCTGCAAAAGACCACCTTGGAGGAAAGTGAGAGGCTGTCTCAAGAACAAGAGACAAAAATTCAAGAGCAGATCACTTCTCTGACAACAGCTTTGGAGGAAGCAAAAGAGCAGCAGGTTAATCTCCAACCTTTCAAGGAACATGTGCTGGCACAAAAGGAGAAGATGCTTCAGCTGCATACGGCCATAGAATAGGAAAGGTGCAAGGTTGTGCAAGTAGATGGTCGATTGGAGGAGATTATGGAGACCTCCTCCTATTTTGTTGATAGATCTTAGGACATCCTGGAAGTCTTGACAGCAAGGATGGCAATGATAGAGAATGATGAAGAAACAACTGCAGAGCTTCCCTCGAAAGATAGATAGGCCCTAAAGCAGGATTATGACTTATTGGAGTTTGCTATTAACACAGCCGAGGAATTCAAAAAGGCTGTTAGAAAGACGAAAGGGGCATGCACGTATTTCTTCAGAAGGCTCTTGATTACCTATAACCGATGCCAAGTAGAAGCTGAGCAGAGAATAGATGCTTTTCCGGACCACAACTTGTTTGTGGAAATTTTGCAGAAAAGGTACCAAGAGGAGGAAGCAAAAATACACCACATTAAATCTCTCGACGACTAGACCTTAATGAATGAAGTAGATCATTCCGCGATCAGTGTGCAGCTATTAGAAGATCAGCTTCGTTTGAGTGCAGCCAGAATTGAAGGCATCAAGAACCAGGCTGCGAAGTTCGAGATAAACAATGTTTTCTGGAACCTTTTGAGTTTGAAGGCATCGCCTCAGAGGCTTTAGCTTGGAAGAAATTTCTAAATGCTCAAGTGGGGCCCTCCTCGTGAATGATTGTCACTTTTGTAATATGTAACAATTTTGTAAACACTTCATGAAAGTGAAATTTTGGGAGGCGAAGAGTTGGGGAAGCCCAAGGGTTATTTGTGGGTAGCCCAACAGTCTCATCCAAGTTTGTATAAATATAGAGGACTTAGAAGAACAAAGCGCTTTTTCCCAATTAGACAAGTAAAGAGATGTTGTAAGAAGAACTATTTTTTTTTGCAATAAAGAATTATTATTTTCCTATCGGAGAAAGATTGGTGGGACGTTCATATGTTATGCCATGGATTGGTGGAAGATGAACTATTTCGTTTTTCAGCCTTTTGTCCATTAACTGTGAGATCGTTCTAACTCTTAGGACTTATGTTCTTGTTTGAATGGTTTTTGGTTTATTCTGTGAAATTACCACCATGAGTAATGACTACTATTAATAAACAATTGTATATCTGATTGTATAAATATCTTTAATCGTTCATGTGTTGTGGGAAGGAATATCAACTATCTGTAATTTCTCTTTATAATGCATGTACAATATACATTACTCATTAATCAGTTGCATTTTGGCTCCCCGGGGATGGGCAGATAGTTAGTTTTACTTTATTACTGTTTATATGATTTAGATGCTTGTGAGTTCTAAGACGAGAGGTAAGAACCTGCGCATCACTTTGAGACTGCTCCTTGCATCCTTTATCACCTTGCATTGTTAATTAGGCATGTGCATATCATACATTAAGTAAAAAAATACAAAAACATATACGGTGGACCGGGATGCAACCGGTAAAACCTTTGTTTTTGTTACTTGACCTACGGTAGCCGGACCGCAGACCGGACGGATTCTCTACACCAAACAGTCACGGGCTAGTTGGGAACGTTGACTGGGGAGAATCCCTTGCTGTTGTTGCCTGCAAATTTCCAGGCCTCAACAGTTCCAAAATCAACCTTGAAGCAAAAAATTATGGAAGCAACTCATGAATCACCACTAGTAGGCCACCTTGGGTATTTGAAGACATATATGCAGATAAGAGAGAGGTTAAATTGGAAAGGCCTAAAAAAATGATGTATTGAAGTATGTTAGGGAATGAAACACATGCAAATAGAATTAAATAGAGCACACACACCCTGGTGGTCTACTACAACCTCTATCCATTCTGGAACAAAAGTGGGAAAGCATCTCAATGGACTTCATCAATAGATTTCCCGAGGTACAAAGTAAAGTTTGTATATGTTGTTGGCTAGTTACACAAGATGGTTATTGTCATTGATCTCAAACTTGTCACACTTAATGAACTGAGATTTCCATATTCTTATGGATTGCACTCACATGTAGATCATGCATATCATGGTTATATCGATTTGAAAACAACCAAATTTTAATATATATTCACCATTGTTGGAGCTCTTGCATTCACCATTTCCAGAGCTCTTACGTTCACCATTTCCAGAACTCTTCACTCGCTAAGCTTTTCCCAGTCATATGATGATCTTTTAGTCAAATGAAAAATGCTAATGCTGAGAGGGATTCCAATATGTTTAACAGAGTTTGAAGAGTTTGCTATTTGATATTGTTTTTCACATGATGCCAACGTTTTTGACCATGATCCCAACATTTTGACCAAAATGTGCTGACACATAAAAACTCTTTTTTTAATGCAATATGAAGTGTGAGAGCTTGTTGTTTGACATTGATATAGGTCATAAATATCAATGTTGTTTTATTTCATTGGGTGCTAGCATGTTCAACACAGCTATATCTTGAACCATCAAGTAATTAACCCAACGTTGAACGCATGAGTGCGTTAAAGCTATCATTTAACTTGATTTCAAACATTGTTAAAAAAATAACCTAGTTTATTAACGTTGCTCAACGTTGACAAAACAGTTAATTGTTATTTATTCCCAAACGATTGAGGAAGTGGTTGACATGGTTATAACCATAGCTAATTGGTTGAGAGTATGCGCTGTAATATAAAGAAGGGTTGTGTATGCACAACATTGATAAGTTAAAAATTTGAGAATACTCTGTAATAGTGAAGAAAGAGGATTGAGATTGGAATAAAGAAAACATAGAGAAGTGTTGAACAACAACGAAGATTGAAATAGATTGGAATAAAAAAGTAGAGAAGGTCTTGGGATTGAACAACAATGGAGGCTGCAGACAGAGCAGAGAATGTGAAGTGTTTCGATAATGCAGACATAGGATAAAATATCTCAGAGAAGGACAAAAGTTGTCTGTGTAAGTTAATCTGGTATGTGTTGAATTTAACACTTTATGAATAAGTGAAATGCTGTTTGAGACAGAGAAAATATTGAATAGATCATTGAATTAAAATACAATGCCTGTATGTGCTCATATATTTTGGATTGGTCAATAAATGAAAAGAGTAGTCATATTGAATATTGAAAAGAAGATGGAAAGTTTGTATGATCTGTGTGTAAAGAAATGATATCACTAATTATTAGCATTGAAGTTCTGATTTTGTATAAATGAAGATGGTTGAGACAACATTACAAAGTCCGTTTGGCAGAGACAATTTGATTTTGACTGAGTTGGATTTGACAGAATGTTTTTGATAAAGAGTTTTGAAAGAGTATTGATAAATTTTCTTTAACAGGCTTGGTTTTGATATTGGCAGAGTTTTGAAAGAGTATTAACAGACAGGTTTGGTTTTGATATTGGCAAATTTTGACAAAGTATTAACAGACAGGTTTGGTTTTGGTATTGGCAGAGTATTGATAGATTTAATTGATTCTACAAGGAGGAAGGGAGGATCTAGGGAGACTGACAAACTCTTTACAAGTTGATGCTTGTATGTAGACAGTAGAATCTATCTTTTAGTAGGAGCTAAAAACAAAGAGGTAGTTTCCTCATCTGAGTTATTGCTCAAATAAAATATGATGTTACTGAGTTTCCTGCTTATTTTACATCCATAAGAAAAATGGGTTTTTCCCTTTATGGGTTTCCTCATGAATATTTTATATCTATGTCCATTTCATGTGATTGATCAATTGGTTTAAATTTGCAGAAAATAAGTAATTTGTTTTTAAAGAGAATTGTTAAAAATTGTATACAAATGATTCACCCCCCCTCTCAGTTGTATGACTTGATTAACAATTGGTATCAGAGCAGGTCACTTCAAAACTCAGTCTAATCACTGGAAGTGTGGTATTTTATGATGGATAAGAAGTCTGAATTTACAAAACATGGATTACCTCTATTTGATGGACATAATTACGCTTTTTGGAGTATCAAGATGAAATTGCTTTTGCAGACTCGAGGAGTAGATGTTTGGAAAGTTGTACTGAATGAGTACAGTACTCCAACAAACATTTCAATAGATGCTACGGGCAAGAAACTTTATGAAAGTAATTCCAAATCTATGTATGCAATACTTGGAGGTTTAGCAGGGTCAGAATTTGTCAAGGTTATTCACTGAGTCAGCAAAAGAATTATGGGACAAGTTGAAAAATGCTTATAAATGAAATACTAAGGTGAAGAATGCTAAGTTACAGTCATATAGGAGTCAATTTGAAAGTTTAAAAATGAAAAAATATGAAGATATAGCAACTTATTTTCTTCGTATTGATGAAGTAGTAAATACTATGAGAGGTCTAGGAGAAAAAGTTAAAGATGTTGATATTGTGCAAAAGGTACTTAGATCTCTACCTGTAATATTTAATTCAAAAATATATCCTTTGGAAGAAAGAGCTGATATTGCTACTTTAGAAATGGATGAACTACATGGAATACTAACAACATATGAGATGAGGAACTCTGGTGAGGATTCTTTCAGGAAAGAAGCAGCTAGGAAGGACAAGAAGAAAGTTGAAGCAAAAACTAGCAATCATGAGGATTCATAAGTAGATAAGCAAGAAGCTAATTTTGTCAAAAATTTGAAAATGGGTACTGGAAAATACAAAGGTAAGCTTCCTCTTAAATGTTTTGGTTGTGGTAGAATATGGCATTTTCCCTCTAAGTTTCCCTACAATAAGCATTTTGATGGTGAAGAAAAAAGAAATAGAAAAAGTAAAGAATACAAGAAAACATATAAGAAGTATTTTCAAAGAAACTCATATAAAAAGAAAAGTCTATTTATTAAAGATGATAGTGATTCTTAAAAAGCAGATGAAAGTGATGTTAGCTCAGATATAAGACTTTTTATGTCTATAGAGAATTATAATGATGAATTTATTGAAGAAGAAGAAGGTGAAGTTGATTTGGAAGCTGAGCTTGTAAGTGCATTGACTGAACTTAGAAAAGTAAGAAGAGAATGTAAACATTTCAAAGAAGAAATTGAAAATCTTGAAAATGAGCTACATAAATCTAACAAGTTGATAGAAAACACTGAAATTATGATAATTGATTCAAAGCTCAAAATAGAAGAGGCTATATTAACCGAACAAGCACTAAACAATTTTCTTGTAGAAAAGGATAAGGAAAATGAATATCTAAAATTTGAATTTGTTTCAGTCATAAAGAAGGTACACGAAAATAACATGAATGGTAATTAAAATATTTTAGAACAGATTATTAGTAATCAAAGACCAACAAATGACAAAACTGGAATTGGTTATAAATATGAGGTTACTAATGCAAGTACTAGCACAAGTACTAAAAAATCAGGTACAAATGTGAAAAACACTGGCAATCAGATGGAATCAGTAAAGCAAAAAGAAAATCAAATTTCAACAGTACATAGAAGAAGTTATGACAGGTACCATAACAAGTTTAATGGCTATTTTTTATTTTATTATAAGTATAGACATAAAGCTTCTTTTTGTAATGCATTTTCAAGAAACATAATTGCATATAACAACCGTGACAAATCTAGATTTGACTATGGAAAAAAGCATGATAGAACCATTCAGAACAATGTGAATAATTCCTATAATATATTTGATGTCTTAAGTTTTGAGATTGAATGTTGTAGGTGTAATAATTTTGGACATGTATCAAGAAACTGTCCAATGAACTTTCAGAAATCTGCTGAATCTAATTACACTAAAATGAAAACTAGATGTTGGAAAAAGAAAAGTGATCATCTAGAATCTGAAAAATGCACTCTAGCTTTACAGGATAATCATAAAGTAAAATGGTGTGTGGATAGTGGATGTTCTAAACATATGACAGGAAGAAAACATAATTTTGTTTCTTTGGATGAAGGAAACGAAGGTACAATTACTTTTGGAAATGAACAATCAACTAGGATAATTGGAGAGGTACTGTGTGTTTGAATAACAAAAATATCATGGCTGAAAATGTTTTACTAGTTGAGGATATGGGACATAATTTGTTAAGTGTAAGTCAAATTTGTGATAAAGGGCATTTTATGATTTTTAATTCTAAAAATTGTCAAATCAGAGATGTCAAAACAAATCAATTAGTTGGAGCAGCTACAAGAACACCAAACAACATTTACATACTAGATGAGAAAAATGAAGATTGTTATCTTGGAAATGAAGATGAAAATTGGTTGTCACATAAAAGGATTAGGCATGTTAACTTTGAAAGTCTGATCCAGTTAAACAAAAATTAAGCAATAATAGATTTACCTTTCGTAAAGAATCTTACCAATTATGTTTGCAAACAATGTCAACATGGTAAATAAACTAGAGTTAAGTTTAAAACAAAAGAACACTCTACAACAAAACCTTTGGAAATAATACATGCTGATGTTTGTGGACCTATGAGGAAAAAATGATTAAATGGTGAAATATATTTTCTGTTATCTGTGGATGATTTTACTTGAATGACTTGGATGTATCTGTTAAAAAAGAAGTCTGAAACATTCAATTGTTTTCAATTTTTCAAAGAGTTGACTGAAAATGAAATTGACATGAAAATTAAATGTTTAATATCAGATAATGGAGGAGAATTTGTTTCTAAAGAATTCAATAAGTATTGTGATGATAATGGTATCAAAATACATTTTTCTGTTACTGAAACACCTCAACAAAATGGTGTTGTTGAAAGAAAAAATAGGACTGTTATGGAGATGGCAAGAACAATGAAAAATGAATCTAAATTAAGTAATGCACTTTGGCCTCAAGCTGTTCATACTGCTGTGCACATTCTAAATAGAATTTTGTTGAGAAATAATACTAACAAGACACCTTATCAGTTATGGAAAGGTAGACCAGCAAGTGTGAAACACTTTAGAATTTTTGGTAGTAAGTGTTACATAAAGAGAGTTGATAAAAATATGGTAAAGTTGGATTCTAGAACTGATGAAGGTATTTTAGCTGGATATTCATGCTCAAGAAAAGATTATAAGTGCTACAATTCCAGATTGAAGAAAATTGTTGAAGCCATAGATGTTAAATTCGATGAATCTTCATTTTTTTAATCCAAAACTGAAAAGAAAGATCATCTGATATATGAAATATATGACAAACTGAAAAAGTAAGAAGAATCAAGTGATATAGAGGAAACTAAATCAGTTAAAAATGAAAATATGATTCCTACTTTATTACAGGGGTCAACTCCATCTAAGACTCCAAGCAAAAGGATTCAAAGAAATCATCTCGAAGAACAAATCATTGGTGATATAAATGTAGGTGTTGAAACTATAAGCAAAAGGCAAAAATATACTTCAAATCAAGAACACGTATCATTATTCTCTTTGTTTGAACCCAAGAATGTTGAAGAAGCAATTAATGATGAAAATTGGATGAAAGCAATGAAAGAAGAAATAAGTCAAATAGAAAAGAATGAGACACGGGAATTAGTTCCTAGACCTTTCAATAAGATTGTTACTGGGGCTAAATGGGTTTTCAAAAATAAGTTGGATGAAGCATGAAACATAACTAGAAATAAAGATACACTAGTTTGTAAAGGGTATGCACAAGTATAAGGCATAGATTATGGATAAACGTATAGTCCTGTTGCAAGAATGGAATCCATTAGGATTATTTTGGCTTATGTTTGTTCTAAGAACATTAAAGTTTATCAAATGGATGTAAAATATGCATTTTTAAATGGTGAGTTAGAGGAAGAATTTTACATGGAACAACTAGATGGGTTTCAGGTACAAGAAGCAGTAAATCATGTTTACAGGTTGAAAAAGGCTTTGTATGGGCTAAAGCAAGCTCCAATAGCTTGGTATTTCAGACTTGATAAGTACTTAAGGCAGCAAGGATATAGAAAAGGTAACATTGATAGTAATCTTTATATTAAAGAAGAACATGCAGGTAGCTTGGTCATTATTGAGATTTATGTAGATGATATCATTTTTGGCAGTGATAATGATCAACTTAGCCAAAAGTTTGCAGATAGCATGCAGAATGAGTTTGAAATGTCCATGCTTGGTTAAATTAAATTTTTCTTAGGTATTCAAATCACTCAATCTGATAAAGGAATTTTTATTTCTCAAACTAAATATATCATTGAAATGCTCAAGAACTTTCAAATGCAGGATAGTAAACCAGTTGGCACTCCCATGGTTACTGGATGTAAATTAAGTCAAACCGATGATTCTAAAAATGTTGAGCAGAAAATGTATAGATCTATGATTAACAGTCTTCTATATGTTATAGATACAAGGCCCAATGTTATGCATCCAGTTTGTCAAGATGCTAGGTTTCGGGCCTCTCCCAAATATTTTCAATTACCTGCAGTCAAGAGACTTCTCAGATATCTTAAGGGCACACGGAGTATGGTTTATGGTATCCTCAAGGTAATCATCTTGATTTGTATGCTTTCAATGATGCTGATTGGGCAGGTTGTGTTCATGATAGGAAGAGTACTAGTGGAGGAACATTCTATCTTGGAGGATGTCCGGTGAGTTGGTCTAGCAAGAAACAATCAACAGTTTCCCTTTCTACCGTTGAGGCAGAATACATTGCAACTGCAAATTGTTGGACTCAGATTCTTTGGATGAAACAGATGTTAGTAGATATACATATTCATTATGATGATCCTATTCCTATCTTCTGTGACAATACTAGTTCCATTAATATTTCCAAAAAACCAGTTATGCATTCCAAAACAAAACATATTCCTATTAAATTTCATTTTCTTCGAGACCAGGTTTTAAATAATACCATTAAGCTGGAATATGTTGGTACAAAAAATCAAATTGCTGATATCTTTACTAAGTCTTTACCTAAAATGAAATTTGAGAGTCTCAGGGATCAGTTGGGGGTTTTCCCTCTGTAATTATTTTTCTCTCATTATACTCAGAATGGAAGTTTTCCATGGTGGTTCTTTCAGCTCTGTTATCATATTTTTGGCTCATCTACAATACGTTTTTCTCGTTGGTTACAAATTGCACATGTTCATGTCTTTTTGATAGGGGGAGTTGGTGTTTCTTTAGTTATTGTACATACAATATTTCTTGGTATTTCTAACAGGGGGAGCATGATTGATCCTTTGTCATCGATGACAAAAGGGGGAAAACAGGTTCAAGTTTTCCATCTATGCCAAAGGGGGAGTTTGTTGGCCAGTTACATAGGATGGTTATTGTCATTGTTGTCAAACTTGTCACATTTAATGAACTGAGGTTTCCATATGCTTATGGATTGCACTCACATGCAAATCATGTAGATCATGGTTATATTGATTTGAAAAAAACCAAACTTTAATATACATTCACCATTGTTGGAGCTCTTACATTCACCATTTTCAAAGCTCTTCACTTGAACTTTCACCATTGCAGAAGCTCTTACATTCACCATTATTGAAGCTCTTCACTTGCTAAGATTTTCCAAGTCATATGATAATATTTTAGTCAAATAAAAATGCTAATGCTGAGAGGGATTCCAATATTTTTAATAGAGTTTGAAGAGTTTGCTGTTTGATATTGTTTTTCACATGATGCCAATGTTTTTGACCATGATGCCAACTTTTTTGACCAAAATGTGCTGACATATAAAAACTCTGTTTTTAATGCAATATGAAGTGTGAGAGCTTGATGTTTGACATTGATTTAGGTCATAAATATCAATGTTGTTTTCTTTTGTTGGGTGCTGGCATGTTCAACATAGCTATATATTGAACCATCAAGTAACTAACCCAATGTTGAATGCATGAGTGTGTTAAAGATATCATTTAACTTGATTTCAAACATTGTTAAAACAATAACCTTGTTTATTAACGCTACTCAATGTTGACAAAACAACTAATTGTTATTTAGTCCCAAACGATTGAAGAAGTGGTTGACACAATTATAACCGTAACTAATTGGTTGACAGTATGCGTTGTAATATAAAGAAGGGTTGGGTATGCACAACATTGATAATTTAAAAATTTGAATATACTCTATAATAGTGAAGAAAGTGGATTAAGATTGAAATACAGAAAACACAGAGAAGTGTTGAACATCAATGAAGGCTGAAATAGATTGGAATAAAAACGCAGAGAAGGTCTTGGTATTGAACAACAACAAAGGATGCAAACATACTAGAGAATGTGAAGTGTTTCGATAATGCAAACAGAGCATAAAATATGTCAGAGAACAACAATACGTTGTTTGTGTAAGTTAATATGGTATGTGCTGAATTTTACACTTTATGAATAAGTGAAATGCTGTTTGAGATAGAGAAAGTATTGAATAGTTCATTGAGTTAAAACACAATTCCTGTATGTGCTCATATATTTTGGATTGGTCAATAAATGAAGAGAGTAGTCATATTGAATATTGAAAAGAATATGGAAAGTTTGTATGATCTCTGTGTAAAGAAATTATATCACTAATTATGAGCATTGAAGTTCTGGGTTCGTATAAATGAAGATGGTTGAAACAACATTACAAAGTTAATTTGACAGAGACAATTTGATTTTGAATGAGTTGGATTTGACAGAATGTTTTTGATAAAGAGTTTTGACCGAGTATTAACAGATTTGCTTTAATAGGTTTGGTTTTGATATTGGCATAGTTTTGACAGAGTATTAACAAACATGTTAATTGGTTTTGATATTGGCAGAGTTTTGACAGATTATTAACAGACAGGTTTGGTTTTGTTATTGACAATTTTAATTGATTCTACAGGGAGGAAGGGAGGATCTAGGGAGACAAGAAATATCTTTACAATTTGATGCTTGTATTCAGATAGTAGAAGATATCTTTCAGTAGGAGCTAAAACAAAGAAGTAGTTTCCTGAGGTAGTAGCCTCATCTGAGTTATTGCTCAGATAAAATATGATGTAAATGAGTTTCCTGCTTATTTTACATCCATAAGAAGAAGAGGTTTTTACCTTTATGGGTTTCCTCATGAATATTTTATGTCTTTGTCCATTTCATGTGATTGATCAATTGGTTTAAATTTGTAGAAAATAAGTAATTTGCATTTAAATAGAATTGTTAAAAATTGTATACAACTGATTCACCCCCCCTCTTAGTTGTCTGACTTGATTAACATATATGTAGTAGTGGATAGAATCACTAAATTTTCTCATTTATTTTCTATTCCATCTAATTATAGAGCTACACAAGTGGATGATTTGTTCCTTAGAGACGTTTTCATACTACATGGTTTTCCAAAAACCATTGTTAGTGATACATATAACAAGTTTACATGAGATTTTTGGAAAGAACTATTCAAATTGGTGGGAACATATTTGAATATCTGTACTAACTACCACCCCAAAAATGATGGACAAATAGAGCAATTCAACTGGTCGCTAGAAGGATATATAAGAGAAATTATGTGACAAGGAAGCAAAAAAATTGGATTAATTGCTACATTTGGGTGAACACTGTTACAATACAACTTACCACATGTCCATTGATATGTTTCCATTTAAATCATTGTGTGGTTATGAAGCTCGTACTGTTGTTGATAGAATTTTTGGAGACAGTAGAGCACCTGAAGAAAAATATTGGATTTAAGAAAGTCAAGACATTCAAAAAATGATGAAAGATAACTTACAAACAACTCAAAACCAACAAAAATTATATGCAGACCATAATAGAATAGAGCACATTTTTTAGGTGGATGATTTGGTATACTTGAGGTTGAAACCATACACACAATTATCTCTCAAAGGGAAATGGGATAAAAAATTGAAGCCTCAGTTCTACTGTCCCTACAAAATTGTGCAGGGATTTGGAGAAGCAACCTATGAGTTGGAAATCCCATAGGGAACAAATATCCATAATGTGTTCCATGTTTCATGTGTCAAGAAGGAAACTAGACAAAAAGTAATAGTTTCGATAGATATTTCTCCATTATATGATGAAGGATAATCGATTTTGGTTCCAGAGGGAGTTTTGTAGGTGAGAGAAAGAAAGTTGAGAAACAAAACCATCAGTGAGTGTCTTGTTTAGTGGAAGGACCTGTTAAGTCATGAATTTGTTTTCTTCAGTCTTATATTTTGCTTGTGATTTTTTGTTTTAAGCTTGCTCATTTGCTTACCTTTAGGAAATTTTGGTTTAAACTGAAATTTTGATTTTTGCTTTTAGGTTTTCATTTTTGTTTTTCTTATGATTCTGAAGGGTTCTATAGGACATATGTTGATTAAAGGTTTCACAAATAAACACTAAGATCAAGGTTAACCATATAAACCTCATTTAAAATTGAATTAAGGGTCAAAAAGCACCAAATTTGAGTTTAAAATTTTCTTGTAGCGCAACGGCTAAAATTTTACACTGAGGCGCTACAAGAATATCACGGGTGCTAAATTTGTCAGTTTTTGCACCAAATTCTCCCATGATTTCGCTCCTGGATGACTAATCACATGTGTAGACAGGTTTGATACGTGTTTCATCAAAGATAATCATGCAAACAGGTGTGGTCTATGACGTGAGGAAGATCGTGGCAGTCAGAAGTTAGGGCTCGACAAATCATGACAGACAGAGGAACGAGGCGAGATTGATGGGAAAGAGGTTCTCCAAATAGGCATTACGAAGCTGGTGGAGAAGTGGAATGAAGACAAACTGCTTAGAATCTAGAATTTGCAGTTGAAGAAGGGAATTTAGGGTTTTCTCAGCGCGACAGTTGGAAGCAAGCTGAAGACTTGAGGACACCTGGACGGCTAAATTCGACATTCAAATAGTCTAAGGATCAATTTTAAAGACCTGCAGCAAGACGGGAGTCAGGTATTCCACGTGAATTTGGTCATAACCTGCTAAATTGGAGGTTTTGCTATTAAGGCTTGTTATGTTAAATTGATTAAAGAAAACATAAATTCATGTTTTTAACAAACTCCCAACGGTAAGAGATCAGTCTAAAAGGTCGAAATGAACATCTTGGATGTTAGTTAAGTTCAGCAGCAGCTTTGTTATAGATTTTTGGTGCTCTGTTTGACTTAAGTTACCCAAGCTCGGTATAAAACATTCCCTGCATTGACAATAGAACAAACTGTATAAATCAAGGACAATCAGCCAGGGAAAATCCAAAGGAGAGCTGACTGTCAAAACTCTGAAAAAACTGGAGGAAAAAAGGGCTGTTAAGTCATTAACAGGTTCTTAAAATTACACAGAAACATCATTAAGCCATGGGAAAGCAGATGAAGAAAAGTGGAAAGACCAATAGGGCTGAAGCCACTGAACTGAATTGGATAGACAGGTTTCCTGGATGTGCAGAACTCTTTGAGAATGCTGGATGGTTGGACTTCTTTAAGAATATTGATGGATATAACACCGAAGTTTCTCATAAATTTGCTCAATGTTATAACCAAGATACAATATCATTTGACAATCTGAAATTCAAATTAATTGTAGAGTTGGTGGCTGAAGCAATAGGAGTCAAGAATGAAGGAGAGCTTTGGTTCAAAAAGGTGCCATTTACCTTCAATGTCCAAAGGTATCTTTTGCCTAGCATTATTCCATACTGGAGCAAGGGAGTGCTCATCCAGAATTTTAAAGCTGAATGGGTAGAGCCCATCAAGATTCTACAAAGCTACATTACTTGTGAAGGGAGGTATGCTTTTGTCTTCAAGTATCATTTCAGGTTCTTATATCACCTTACTGGTGAATCAAGGATGAGTCTCCCTTTCTTCTTGTTGAAGAGTTTGCAGAAAATGTCAAGCAGGATTAAAGAGCATCATGACCACACTACACAGTCCATTTTTCATCATGGATTGATCAAGCTTATTATCAGCGCTATTCTGCAAAGAGAAGGGAAGACTTGGGACTACTTTCTTTTTTGGTCTGGATTCCAAATTAACCAGGAAGGACAGCCTACCAAAAATCATGTTGATAAGGGACAAGCCCTAATTAGAAAATTAGGACAAAAAGTCAAGGCTGAAGATAAAAAATGTGTCAAACTTGAGGAACTGCCAAAACCTTCAAAGGGAAATTATGAATCTCAGCAGCCTTCAGTTGACAGTAAGAGCAAAAGTTTGCTATTTGTTAAAAAGGAAGCCCAGCCTGTGCAAAATAACGCACCAGTAGAAACACTCATGGATGAAAAAATTGTTTTCACAGAGAAGGTTGCAGTAGAGGAAGAAGATACTAAGGTCCAATAATGAAGCCCACTTACCATTTTATCTGAAGATGAAGGATAATTGTTGGAAGGAGATGAGATGACTGTCAATGCTGAGTCTAGGGTTGGCACACATAGGGAATTCTACAGTCAAGAGGATAAGACAGTAAGGCCAAAGAAAAATAAGATCAAGGTTAAAGCTATGGATTTTGCCACAGTTATACATCAAGGAAAAACTTTGAAAATGGTGGGAGAGCTTGCCCCAGGCTGGAGACCCAAAACTAGACCCAAAAACAAATTGAGGCTGAACATGAAAAAGCTGCTAAACCCTAAGTTAAACACAAAAGAGGTAACTATGATTTATACTTCTTCTTCAGATGAAAAGCTAGAATCTAGCAAAGGTAAAAGCAAAGGAAAGAAACCATTGAAAATAGTAGAAGAGTCCAGCCTCACCGAAACCAAATTATCTGCTGTGTTTTTGGAATTAAGAGGTGAAATGTTGAAGAAACAACAGAAAGAAGAAATGGAAGCTTCTTATTTAGAAAATAAGTTGTTGATGGATGAAAATGCACCTGATGAAACAGATAATCAAGAAAATCCAAGTGTTCATGTTGTTTCTACAGAGTTGCTGCCTAAGGATGAGGACATCTTCAGAAAGCTGAATATCCCATGGCTGCCTAGTGAGCTACAGAATACAACAATAGGTAAGGCTTTTGACTCAGAAAAGGAAAATTTGCAAAGAACCATCAAGCAATATAAACATCAAATGGAGTACATGGAAGAAACAAACGATGGTTTCATCCTAGCTAATAGAAGACTCAGGGAAGACTTAGAAGAAGTGAATGATCATTACCAAGAGCTTATTGCAGTCTCCAAGGAGGCCCTAAAAAGGAAAAGAAGCACAGATTTATAGTGTGCAGAATTGAAACTGACTATCAAAAGCCTACAACAGCAGAATAAGGAGCTTACAAGAAGGATGACAGATATGGAAGCTGAGCAGCAGAAAGCTAGGAAAAAGGCTCAAGCCTTAGATGGGATAGCTTTATTGGAAGAAGCTGCTAAAGACCTTTGAGTATTGTTAGTTAAGCAGTTACTTGTTTTGACATTATCCTATCGATGAGTAGGTTAAAAATAGTTAGGGTTTAGACCCTAACTGAATTTTGAAAAACAGTATTTAGGAAGATCAGAAAGAGAATAAGGGGTTCAATTTTTGGCTGGCTTAAGGAGGTCTCTTGACTTGTTTATGAGCTAAGTACTTGACTCTCATGTGTATTTGATGAACATAACTATGAAATATATGATCCTTTTTACCCTTCAGTTTGTGTTTTGGATTCATTTCTAGCTTGTTTAGCTACACAATTGATAATTTCATTGCTGGTTTATAGTCTTTATGCTTGTAGTGCTTGCCAGTTGTGAATGAACTTCAATGTCATGTTCTGTTGGATATATGGTTATTATATTATGCATCTCTATTTTTCTTTACTTGTGATTTAGTTCCTATTTGTCTTATGAATGTATTCCCTTTTGTCATCCAAACCTCACAACCAGAAAAACCTTTCAAAAACCCTAAAAACCTAGTTTTATTTGATTGAATATTTGAGATTGTGTTGGCTTGTTTCTTTGTAGTCTGGAAACAATTTCTAGCACAAAAATCTTTGGCGCCATTGCTGGGGATGAATTTGAAAACAAAATTTTCCCTGGGATACTTATCATTTCACTGGTCTTAAGAGGTGAACTTAAACCAGCACATCTTTAAGGCTACTTTTCACTAGTTTGTCACAATGGCTACTAGGGGAGTTGGACCTAGAAACATACCTACTTCACCATTGCAGTTGGGTGTTACAGATCCTGAACAGATATTGAAGACATCAAGGAAGATTAGAAGGTCTCAATCATTACCATCCCTATGTGAACCTGACCAGTTGGGTGGTTCATCACATTCAGCTGTGTTGAGAAAAGAAGAAGAAACTTCACCTTGGTTAAAGCCTATATTCCCTGACAGTAGTTTCCAAGTTTTCACTGATCCACAATATTTTAGAAAAGATAAAACAACCTCTCCTGGTAAGATACCTCTTTTTCAGTTGAAATTAGGTAAAAACCCCTTTTAGCCAAGTTCCAGTCAAACCTCTTCATCACCAAAGCTAGTCATCCTTAAAATGGCAGCCAAAAATCAGCCTATAGACATGATGGACCGAATGGTTGCAGCCAGATATGCACCATTGGTTTTTCCTCATCCTTTAAATGCACTACCTGGAGGTGACTATCAAAAATATTTGCCTAGGTTTAATGGACAGGGGGAAACTACAGCTGAAGAACACTGGGAATCTTTCCTCAGTTATGCTGATAATCAAAACATTGAAGCCAAGGATGTATGGATGAGAATGTTCGTGCAGAGGCTTGATGGAGATGTCAGGAAATGGTTCAGGGAGTTTCTTGCTAACTCAATCACTATCATTGAAGAACTTCGTGATCTCTTCATGAGACAATGGGGTGACACCAAAGACCATACATACCACATAACTGAGTTTGGAGCCCTTAGGAGGAAAAAGGATGAAACTATTGCAGACTTTTCAAAGAGGTTTAACAAAATGTACAGTAAAATTCCTGCAGAAATAAAGCCTACAGAAACATCTGCAAAACTTACATATGCAAATGCTTTCGATCATGGATTTTCCTTACTACTAAGAGAAAGGAGACCTATTTATTTACTGAATATGCAGGATGCAGCATTGGAGGTAGAATATAACATAATGGCTTCCAATAGATTGAAGAAAGAAACAACTCAACAACTTTATGACAGAAAAGGAAAGAAGGAAGCAGATCCAGGAAGTTCCGCTTCTCATTCTGCTGAAGGAAAAATTGATGAAATGGCTAAATTGGTGAAAATTTTGACTGCAAAATTAAACAAATTAGAGCTTGAGAAAAATTCCAGCAAGCTTGCTCCAGAAGGTGAACGAAATCCTAACAATCAAAACCAGTTCAGAAGACAATTTGCTCCCCATTTCATTCCTAGAGAACGAAGGAACAATGATATCCAGCGGGAAAGGAGATAAAATGAGGACCAAAGAGTGCCACCACCTCTTCAGAACAATGTTGCTGATGAAGAAGAGGTTGATGATGAAGTAATATTTGAAGATACTGACCAAGATATGAACCATTTTAGAGAAAGATTGTATGGGGGTTTTCTCACTGAATAAGAGTTTCTAAATGCAGAATGCTATGATGCTGATATGTTCGAAAGAAAGGATGATTTAGGTCTGCAAAAGACTGCTGTAACTGCTGATGTATGTCAAAATGAACTCAAGAAGACTGTGAATATGAGGTCAGGTCCAAAACAGGTAGTACAAATCCTGAAGAAAAAGGTAGTTGTCCCTGCTAAGCAGCCATCTGACCCTATGACAGAAAAAGACAAGTTTTAGAAAAACAAAAGAAGAACATGGAGGTTGAAGAGGTAAACAAAACTGCACAGAATTTCAGCCTAGAAAATGAATTAGGAAAGTTAAAGATTCCTATACCTTTAACTGAATTAATGAAAAACCCTTCATATAAAGAATCAGTTCTTAAGATGATTAATTCAGCAAGTAATCAACCTATTTCTGATACAGTGAATTTGCAAGAAGAAAACCCTAGGATTTTTATTGGATCAGCCTTGGCTAAAAAGACTGAAAATGAAGCAGGTGCTTCACCTCCATTTTTACATTACTTTGAAAGTTCATGAACAAATGATACATAATTTCTTGTTAGATTCGGGAGCCTGACACAATTTAATTCCAAAGGCTGTTATGGAGGCTTTAGGTCTGAGTATTACCAAACCCTATCATGATCTGTATGCATTTGATTCCCGAGAAGTGAAGTGTTTAGGGGTAATAAAGGACATGGTTGTCAGTTTGGCTCAGTTACCCATGAAAAGTGTGATCATGGATGTAGTGGTAGCTGAAATTACACCTAAATTTGGGTTACTTCTCTCTAGGTCTTGGGCAAAGAAAGTTGGTGGGACCTTACAAATGGATTTATCATATGCTACTATTCCTGTGTTTGGAGGAGAAAATAGAAGGCTATACAGAGAGCTTCAATTTGCCTATATTGTGACAGATGACAAGAACCCTACCAACCACCCACTGTATGTTGTTGATAAAGACTTGGGTACTTGCATGTTACATTTCAGTGAGGATGACAATGCTACTGGTTTGTTACAGGTTGAAAAGAAACAGCCAGTAAAATGCAGCAAGGAACAGGAGGATGAGCTATGGCAATTATACTTTGATGGATCCTCTTGCAAAGAAGGTGCTGGAGCAGGGATTCTTCTTATATCCCCTGGAGGTGAAACAATAAAGCTGATGTATAAATTAGAGTTTATTACTATGAATAACACTGCTGAATATGAAGCTTTCCTGTTAGGCTTGAAAGCTACTAAAGATTTGGGCATTCAGCATATTTCTGCATTTGGCGACTCCGAATTAGTTGTTCAGCAGGTGAAGAACAACTATCAAGTGAAGCAGGGTTTACTGAAATTCTATTGAAATGAGGTATGGGACATGATTGAAAATTATTTTGTAGCTTTTAACATTACCTATATTCCAAGAGATCATAATCAGACTGCAAATTCATTGGCCTTGGCTGCTACACACTTTAGAATCCCCAAGACCACTCAGTTGAGATATCCCATTGAAGTTAGGTACAGACCATCTGTACCTGATAATGTAAAGCAGTGGAGAGTGTTCGAAGATGACATTGAGATTAAAAGGTTTCTAGAGCTTACCCATGAGTTTTCTAATTCCCTGATTGATCAAGAGGAAGATGAGGAGGATGGACAGGCGGAAGAGATTGCTGAAAATGAAATTGCTGGACACAAAATCATTGAATTAAAAAGTAATTTCATTCCAAAGGGTTTGGTACCTTTGGAAAGGATTTTTTCAAAAGATGATACACTCTTAAAACCTGTTGTACAGTCCTCAGAAGAAAATGTGGTGGATTGTAACATTGGCTCTGTAGAACAGCCTAGAATGGTAAAAATTACTAAAGCACTTATAGCTGAACAAAGAAGCAGGTACATTAAATTGTTAAAAGAACATGTGGATGTTTTTGCATGGTATTATGAGGAATTGAGAACCTATGACACTGCAATTATACAACATAAAATCCCTTTAAAACCGAATGTCAAACCTTTTCGTCAGAAATTAAGGAGGATTAATCCAGCCTTGTTTCCTATTATTGAAAAATAAGTAAAGAAGTTATTGGATGCCAAGATCATAGTGCCTCTCAGGTACTCTTCATGGGTGGCTAATCTAGTTCCTGTTAGGAAAAAGAATGGAGAAATCAGGTTGTGTGTGGACTTTAGAAATTTGAACAGAACTTCACTAAAAGATAATTATCCGCTGCCTACAATTGAGCAAATATTGCAGAAAGTAGTTGGGGCACAGAGGATCTCTATGGTTGATGGTTTCTTAGGGTACAATCAGATCTCTATGCATCCTGATGATAATGAGAAGACAACTTTCACTACTCCTTGGGGAAATTTCATGTATGATAAGATGCCTTTTGGTCTAATGAATGCTGGAGCCACTTTTCAGAGGGCTATGAAAATTGCTTTTGTTGGAGAAAAGGACAAGTTTGTGGTAATCTACTTAGATGATATTATTGTTTTCTCACAATCAGATGATGAACATTTGAAGCATTTGAAGCAGACTTTCCTGAAATGTAGAAAATTTGGCTTGTACTTGAATCCAAAGAAGTCACACTTTGCTGTACAGGAAGGTAAATTGCTTGGTCATTTAGTGTCTGCTGATGGTATAAGGATTTATCCTGAAAGGGTAAAAGCTATATTGAAAATAAGTTTACCGAGGAGTAAAAAGGATGTGCAATATTTCATTGGTAAAATCAACTTTCTGCGTTGGTTTATACCAAAATTTGCTGAGACTATCAAACAGATCACAGTCATGCTGAAAAAGGATCAGGAAGTCAGGTGGACCACTGAGGCACATAATGCATTTGAGAAGATCAAAATGGCTCTTACTGAAGCTCCTATATTAGTAAGCCCAGATTTTACCAGAGAATTTCTTACATTCTCATTTGCATCATAGGATACAATAGAAGCTGTTCTGTTGCAGAAGAATAAGGAAGGACTGGAGCAGCCTATTACATTCTTCAGCAAAAATTTCAGGGATTTTCAACTAAAATACAGTATCTTAGAAAAACAAGCCTATGCTCTGGTAAAAGCTTTAAAGTTTTTCAGAATCTATGTTCTACATTCTAAAGTTATTTCATTTGTGCCTAATGCTGCTGTGAAAGATGTTTTAACACAACTTGATAGTGAAGGGAAATGAGGAAGGTGGATTGCTAAAATCATGGAGTATGATGTAGATATCAAACCTACCAAACTAGTCAAGGGACAAGGTTTAGCCAAGCTGTTGGCTGAATCAAATTGTCAGGATCTGGGATTGCATGTGATGGATGAAGAGTTAGCTCAGGAAGAAGATCAAGCAATATTGGAAAAAGAGAAAATCATGGACTATTATTCAGCATCCACATGGTATGCAGATATTGTGTATTTTCTATTGTTTTTGCAATGTCCTGAGCATTTAGATAGAAAAACTGCTAGATCTTTAAAGCTTAAAGCTACTAAGTATTGTCTAGTAGAAGAGCAGTTATTCTGGAAGGACCCAGGTGGTATTCTACTCAGATGCTTGGATAAATCTGAAATTGAAGGAGTAATTTCTGAATCTCATGAGGGTGCTTGTGGAGGTCATAAGTACTGGAAGACAACAACATACAAGATTTTAAAAGCTGGGTACTATTGTCCCTCTTTGTTTGCAAATGTATATCAGTAGGTAAGAGCTTGTATCCCTTGTCAGAAGTTTGCTGGCAAACAAAAAATGTTGTCATTTCCCCTAAAACCTATTGCGGTAAGTGCTCCTTTCCAGCAATGGGGTCTGGATTTTATAGGGGAGATAAATCCATATTCCTCAGGACAACACAGG
Organism: Pseudotsuga menziesii; assembly: GCA_001517045.1. Taxonomy (NCBI): domain Eukaryota; kingdom Viridiplantae; phylum Streptophyta; class Pinopsida; order Pinales; family Pinaceae; genus Pseudotsuga; species Pseudotsuga menziesii. The sequence goes on from LPNX011071374.1 coordinate 90,955, forward strand.
TGGATTCTAACTGCAACAGAATTCTTTACCGAATGGGTGGAAGCCATCCCTACGAGGAATGCCACAGACAAAGTAATTATGGAATTTATTGAAGAAAATATCCTTAGTAGGTTTGGGTGTCCTTAGAAAATAGTAATACATAATGTAAAGGCTTTCAAGTCTAAGGCAATGGAAGCATTTTGTGAAAAGAATGGTATCTTTCTGAAGCATTCAAATCCTTACTATCCCCAAGGTAATGGTTTAGCTGAATCCTCAAATAAAAACATCATTCAGAGTATCAAAAAGTTGCTTAAGCATAATAAGAGATCATGGGATCCTATGCTTAGATATGCATTGTGGGCTGATAGGATAACAGTCAAACAAGCAATTGGAACTTCTCCTTTCCAATTAGTGTATGGCACAGATGCAGTTTTTCCTGTTCAATTGGGAATCCCAGTGATGAAGTTCCTTCAGAATTTCCAAGAAGAACCAAATGATATGCAGAGAAGGATTTATGAGATGGTAGAATTGCAGCAGAACAGGGAAAAAGTGGAAGAAAGGGCACAGTTATACAGATTGAAGATTAAAAGTAGATTTTACAGGAAAATCAAAGAAAACACTTTCTCATTTGGTGATATGGTTTTGAGGTGGGATGCAAGGAAAGAGCAAAAAGGGAAGCATGGTAAATTTGACAACCTTTGGTTTGGCCCTTTCCTAATGTCTAAGATTCTGGAAAATAACACTTTTGTCTTGAAGTCTTTGGAAGGTGAGGAATTGTCAAGTCCAATCAATGGACGATTCCTCAAGCATTTTTACAGTCTTTGAGGAGATTTTTACTTTTCATTGTATATACCGGTGTGAGTAAAGCATAATAAGGACTCAATAACCCAATGGAAATTTTGCAGACTAGTAGGTAGCAGAAGAGAAGGCACTGGTCTACAGGTTCTTGAAGCCTCACAGGGAGGACTTCATCCCACAGCTGGAGCCAGATGTTAAGTGATGAATTTTTTTTCTTCAGTCTTATATTTTGCTTGTGATTTTTTGTTTTAAGCTTGCTCATTTGCTTACCTTTAGGAAATTTTGGTTTAAAATGAAATTTTGATTTTTTCTTTTAGGTTTTCATTTTTGTTTTTCTTATGATTCTGAAGGGTTCTATAGGACATATGTTGATTAAAGGTTTCACAAATAAACACTAAGATCAAGGTTTACCATATAAACCTCATTTAAAATTGAATTAAGGGTCAAAAAGCACCAAATTTGAGTTTAAAACTTTCTTGTAGCGCAATGGCTAAAATTTTACACTGAGGCGCTACAAGAATATCACGGGTGCTAAATTTGTCGGTTTTTGCGCCAAATTCTCCCATGATTTCGCTCCTGGATGACTAATCACATGTATAGATAGGTTTGATACGTGTTTCATCAAAGATAATCATGCAAACATGTGTGGTCTATGACGTGAGGAAGATCGTGGAAGTTAGAAGTTAGGGCTCGGCAAATCATGACAGACAGAGGAACGAAGCGAGATTGACGGGAAAGAGGTTCTCCACATAGGCATTACGAAGTTGGTGGAGAAGTGGGATGAAGACAAACTGCTTAGAATCCATAATTTGCAGTTGAAGAAGGGAATTTAGGGTTTTCTCAGCGTGACAATTGGAAGCGAGCTGAAGACTTGAGGACACCTGGATGGCTAAATTCGACATTCAGATAGTCTAAGGATCAATTTTAAACACCTGCAGCAAGCCAGGAGTCAGGTATTCCGCGTGACTTTGGTCATAACCTCCTAAATTGGAGGTTTTGCTATTAAGGATTGTTATGTTAAATTGATTAAAGAAAACATAAATTCATGTTTTTAACAAACTCCCAACGGTGAGAGATCAGTCTAAAAGGTCGAAATGAACATCTTGGATGTTAGTTAAGTTCAGCAGCAGCTTTGTTATAGATTTTTGGTGCTCTGTTTGACTTAAGTTACCCAAGATCGGTATAAAACATTCCCTGCATTGACAATAGAACAAAATGTATAAAATCAAGGACAATCAGCCAGGGAAAATCCAAAGGAGAGCTGACTGTCAAAACTCTGAAAACTGGAGGAAAAAAGGGCTGTTAAGTCATTAACAGGTTCTTAAAATTACACAGAAACATCATTAAGCCATGGGAAAGAAGATGAAGAAAAGTGGAAAGACCAACAGGGCTGAACCCACTGAACTGAATTGGATAGACAGGTTTCCTAGATGTGCAGAACTCTTTGAGAATGCTGGATGGTTGGAATTCTTTAAGAAGATTGATGGATATAACACCGAAGTTTCTCATAAATTTGCTCAATGTTATAACCAAGATACAGTATCATTTGACACTCTGAAATTCAAATTAACTGTAGATTTGGTGGCTGAAGCAATAGGAGTTAGGAATGAAGGAGAGCTTTGGTTCAAAAAGGTGCCATTTACCTTCAATGCCCAAAGGTATCTTTTGCCTGGCATTATTCCAGACTGGAGTAAGGGAGTGCTCATCCAGAATTTTAGAGCTAAATGGGTAGAGCTTATCAAGATTCTACAAAGCTAAATCACTTGTGAAGGGAGGTATTCTTTTGTCTTCAAGTATCATTTCAGGTTCTTACAGCACCTTACTGGTGAATCAAGGATGAGTCTCCCTTTCTTCTTGTTGAAGAGTTTGCAGAAAATGTCAAGCAGGATTAAAGAGCATCATGATCACACTGCACAGTCCATTTTTCATCATGGATTGATCAAGCTTATTATCAACACTGTTCTACAAAGAGAAGGGAATACTTGGGACTACTTTCTTTTTTGGTCTGGATTCCAAATTAACCAGGAAGGACAACCTACCAAAAAGCATGTTGATAAGGGACAAGCCCTAATTAGAAAATTAGGACAAAAATTCAAGGCTGAAGATAAAAAATGTGTCAAACTTGAGGAAGTGGCAGAACCTTCAAAGGGAAATTATGAATCTCAGCAGCCTTCAGTTGACAGTAAGAGCAAACATTTGCTATTTGTTAAAAAGGAAGCCCAGCCTGTGCAAAATAAGGCACCAATAGAAACACTCATGGATGAAAAAATTGTTTTCACAGAGAAGGTTGCAGTAGAGGAAGAAGATACTAAGGTCCAACAACGAAGCCCAGTTACCATTTTATCTGAAGATGAAGGATACTTGTTGGAAGGAGATGAGATGACTGTCAATGCTGAGTCTAGGGTTGGCACACACAAGGAATTCTACAGTCAAGAGGACAAGACAGTAAGGCCAAATAAAAAGAAGATCAAGGTTAAAGCTATGGATTTTTCCACAGTTATACATCAAGGAAAAACTTTGAAAATGGTGGCAGAGCTTGCCCCAGGCTAGAGACCCAAAACTAGACCCAAAAACAAATTGAGGCTGAACATGAAAAAGCTGCTAAACCCTAAGTTAAACACAAAAGAGGTAACTATGATTGATACTTCTTCTTCAGATGAAAAGCTAGAATCTAACAAAGGTAAAAGCAAAGGAAAGAAACCATTGAAGATGGTAGAAGAGTCCAACCTCACCGAAACCAAATTATCTGCTGTGTTTTTGGAATTAAGAGGTGAAATGTTGAAGAAACAACAGAAAGAAGAAATGGAAGCTTCTTATTCAGAAAATAAGTTGTTGATGGATGAAAATGCACCTGATGAAACAGTTAATCAAGAAAATCCAAGTGTTCATGGTGTTTCTACAGAGTTGCTGCCTGAGGATGAGGACATCTTCAGAAAGCTGAATATCCCATGGTTTCCTAGTGAGCTACAGAATACAACAGCAGGTAAGGATTTTGACTGAGAAAAGGAAAATTTGCAAAGAACCATCAAGCAATATAAGAATCAAATGGAGTACATGCAAGAAACAAATGATGGTTTGATCCTAACTAATAGAAGACTCAGGGAAGACTTAGAATAAGTGAATGATCATTACCAAGATCTTACTGCAGTCTCCAAGGAGGCCCTAAAAAGGAAAATAAGCACAGATTTATAGTGTGCAGAATTGAAACTGACTATCAAAATCCTACAGCAGTAGAATAAGGAGCTTACAAGAAGGATGACAGATATGGAAGCTGAGCAGCAAAAAGCTAGGAAAAAGGGCCAATCCTTAGATGGGATAGCTTTATTGGAATAAGTTTCTAAAGACCTTTGAGTATTGTTAGTTAAGCAGTTACTTGTTATGATTTTGAGAAATACTTTATTTGTGAATTCCACTTGCCAAGGGTGATGGGGCTGGTGGAGGCATGCTACACCTTATTGCCTGTGGGAGAGCCCACCTCACTAGAGGTGAGGAGTACAAGAATGACAAGCCACTGTAAAGGCTTGCCTCGGCCAGGAGCAATGTGACCCTTCTTCCAGACCCCACGCCTAACAGTATTACCTAGAGAGGAAGGAGGTGGTGGATGAGGTTGAGCAGGGGAAAGGTGCAAACTTCCCTACTAGTGTGTGCCCATGCAGAAAGATGCATTTGAACACGGTGGAAACACATGCATTGGACATAAAAAGGGCATTATGCTGACTCATCAAGCCGGTTAAAAGGTCCAAAACCCAGTAGATGGTGACTCACCTAAGAGCAAACGGAAGGGCGTCATACTCAGAATCCACAATAGTAGCTGAGCACGTCAGGCTGTCACTTAGGCTGAGTGCACCCACTATCTCCATGATGTTGGTTCACATTTGTAAATCATGGCAATAGTTCCACTTTCTATACTATTAACATATGATTGTGACTAGAAATAGTTTTTTAGGTTTGTTTTGTAGAGTAATCTTAGCACTGAAATAGTGGAAATACACTCCTGATAGGGGGAGATAAGAGTTAGCTGGTTGGATGGGAAAATTTCAAGGGATGAGACTCTCCATTGTAAATAGTATCTAATCTCCATGTTATGAATAAAATCGCAGAGGAAGGATTGTCTTTCAAGACAGAGATTCTTGTGTCGTTGCTTCTTTCAATATGTATTTTCTTTACGTGAAATGTTCATCTCGTTTTCATTCCACTTTGTTAATTTATTTCATGTCTGAAATGAGTGTATAATAGTTTGGAATTCATACATGCTATGCTTCGTCTGTTGTTTCAGACATTCATTAAGTTTTCTTCTAAAGTTACGGAGAATTCATCTTGTTGGTGCTCTGCGTGATGGGTTGTTTCCTCTCATCTACTAATCACCCACTAAATATATCCTGATTGCAAGATCAAGGGCTATATTGCCTCTGTTTGTAAATCCAAACCATTCTTTACCTCCTGCAAATGTTCCTTACCCGGATCTTCGACTCCATTGCCAATGGTCCCTAACCCCGATAGTCCCACTTGCATCTTACATTAACGCACTTCATTCCATTTAGGAGTCTAGCTTCCTGACCTCTCTTGATCTAATATCCTACATGAAGTAAACCTGAAAACAAGTGAGAGATCCCTCTTTGAGTGCGCAGGGCTAGAGTCGCAGTCTAAAGTGGTTCTGTTGTTGCCCAGGAGAGAGCCCTTTTTTTTGCCCAAACTATGGGCACGATCTCGGTGCTAACAAACTGGCGTCGTTGCCATGGACGAGGTTGAATATCATTCCTGGGAAGAACGACATAGTTTTAGATTTGGTTATTGATGGTGAACAATGATCAAACATCAAGAAAGTTGAGCACTTTTCACCTGGTGGCTCCACTCTTGAAGGATTCAGACTTCAACGACTCTGCTGGTAGTATGACCCAGAAATCAAATGGTCAAAAAAACAGGCAGGCTCCGTTTGGAAAAATGGACCCCTTGTAAGGCCTAAAAATGCATGGTGAAAGGTTAAGATACTCAAGTTTATGTTTCTTCTAAGATGCCTTGTCTTTTCTTGTAAGTTTGTTCTTATCCTTTCCTAGATTTATCAAAACAACCTTCTATGGTTCAATTCGTTCGGAATAGAGCTATGAATATATTCCTGTTTATCCTTCTTTATGAACCGAAAGCATTGCGTTGTATTGTACATTTGGTTTTGACCCAAATTTTTTCCCCGGAGCTCATGATGTTAAAGGTCACCCCTTTGAACCTCATGAAACCTCGGTCGATAGGGTATCTATTGCGCCTAACCTGGTCTCTCCTAGTTTTCCAAGTCGGTACAAACCACTACAATTGCCTCCTATCCTCCATGATTTTCCTGTGAAACATTACAAGTACCTCCCCAAATTTGGTGGAGAATCCAAAGACTTCACCGCTGAGAAAAATTTACAAGCCTTTGAACATTTCTCTGACCTTTTTGAGATAGAACATGATGATGTATGCACGAGGAATTTTGCCCAATATTTGCAAGGAGATGATAAAGAATGGTTCAAACACTTGCAACCTAAGTCCATCAATACCTGGGAAGAGTTTTCTTCCACCTTTTTAAAGTTTTGGGGTAGGAGAAGGCCATTGGATCAAATAATTTCAGAATTTTATTCCCTGAAGAGGCATGAGGGTGAGGCCATATCTAGCTTTAACAGAAGATTTGCAAGCTTTTATTATAACATGCCTAAGGAATTCCAACCTCTTGAGAACACTGCTAAGATCTATTATGCAGCCATGTTTCCTCCTGAGTTGTCCTTACTTCTTTTGGAAATAAAATCAACCACTCTGCAGGATATGTTTACTGATTGTTTGGAGGTTGAGGAAAACCTTAAGAGGTCCAAAAATTTGTCAGGTCAGGACAACGGTGGTGAAATAAAAGATACATTAAAATTGGTTGGGCCCTACAAGCAGAATGGAAAAGTCCCTAGTTAGCTAAAGCTTTCCCTTGGTAGACAGAAAGGTGATCGGCCCGATATAAAAGCATATGGTTATGCAGGCCTGTTTTCTGAAGATTGCAATCTGCTTAGCATTGGATCTGTAAAGGATGATTTTAAGAAGGATTTCAGTGTTCTTGTGTATGATGAGTATGAGGAAGAGTACCCGTGGGCTATACCTGAAGAGACGGTTATAGAAACAAGGCCTGCTGATGGAGAAAATCAAGCTGCAATGCAAATCCAGAAGGTTGAAACAAGAAAGGGTGATAAATGTGCTGGAGGTGATAGCCTACCCTTTTTTATTACTCTTTTGAATTAATACGACACATGATTAAAGCCTCTAAGCAAAAATAGAAGTTAGAGGGTATGGTGCATTCCATAAACTTATGTGGAAAAGAAGATGACAAAAAGGAACAGTCACGCAACCACTCTCTGTCTGCTGATGCGTCGGGAATTTGTGATGAGGTATTGAGTCACGAAGAAGGAGGCACCAGTCCTCAAATAAATACATTTTTTAATTTTCCGCCTTCAGGAATATCATCCCATAAAGGAGGAATATGCCTACTCGGTTCCATTGAAGAAAAGGAGGACCTCCCTCCTGAGGCACATGAAGAAAGTGAAGCTCTAGTTGCAGAAATTTTGAGCGAAATGATGGATGCTTGATTGGAGAACGATTTTGTGGGCTCTTTTATAGGATCTTTCAAGTATCGTCCTGACAAATCACCGGAGGAAGGGAGTTCTGGACAGCTTTCCCATGAACAGATGACAGAATATGCTGGAGGTTGCCGTGTTTTATATGACGCCATAACAGAGTACATGGACAGGCTGGGTAAGGGTAATGACTGGTCGCATCTCTACTTTAAAGATCAGTTTATTTGTGATTTCCTTCTCCGATTATCTATTTCATTTTTGTTCATCAAGCATGAAAATAGAACAAAACTATTAGGCAAGTTGCTTGATTGGCTTCATTGGAAGTCTGATTTCACTTAATCGGACTTATGCACTAATTTAGGTAGAGTAGGTAGGAACAAATAAGATCGGCAATCATCAAGCATTTCCTTCATTGTTATTTTAGTTTGTTTCGATTTTCAGTTGTAAGAACAGGTTTGCAGTCAAGAGCATGGTTTGTAAGAGTGACATAAATTCGCTAAAACAGTAGCTCAGTACAGGTTGAAGTTTTCAAAGGAAAGATTGGGGATGGACGAATGGATTTGGCACTAGGTATACGGGGGTTCTTTGCTACCTCACTGGGAGGATATCATCCCTCGTGGAGCCAGCTGTTGGCACTCCATTTGAAATAGTCGATTTATGTGCCTAACAGAGTCCGAAAAGGGTCCTATTCATTTGAACACTGTGTGAGCGCCATTCAAATTATCAAAGGCACATTTTCCATGTTTTGAGACCGTCATATGATGAAGAGAGCTCAATCTAAGATGTTAGATTCCTCCGGAGGTGAAGACTTGCAGCAACATAGACGATACAGATAAGCGTCATATACCAATGGTCTGGGATCACAAGGAAGAAGAGCGACCATAGATCGTGGTTTTGGCCCAAGACGCGGGAGATCGGTCAAAGTTTGGCATTCGCAGAGTCTGTTAAAATAGGAAAACAAATGAAAGGCCAAGATCAAGGCGAAGCCTGATTAACGACCCAAAATAGTTTCGCTGAGCAAACATGCTCGATAGAAGGAACTTTCCTAAATAGCGAAACATGTGAAAGGTCGGAAGCATTTGATGGCGAAGATGAAAGCAGAAGCAGATCTATGGTCCCAGCTAATTTCACAAGCCAGACATGTGCAGATAAATTCAAGATTCCAAATCACAAAAAGTGGTACCGACTACAAGAATCAATGGTCACAACAAAGAAGGGAATAGATCTATGGTCGAGGTTCTTTTCACGATCTGAACTAGCACAGGAAATGTCAGGGTCCCAATTCACAAAGAGGTGGTAGGACCCACTCATATCGATGGTTGCATGGACAAGTCAATCACGATCGAAGGGTAAGAACACGCTATGATATAAAGCTACTCATTGTATCAAGACAGGAGAAATTGGCGGCAGAAGTAAAGAAGCATGGACGATGGATGTGAAAGGTTCCCCCAAATCGGAGGGCTGAGGAGGCCTCAAGGCTGCAAGTGTCACATCTAGTGTGGAGATGACAGTGGAAGGGATGTTCATATGCATAATATGCCTCCTGACAGATTGGCCAATTCCCTGACACCATTTTTAGCATGTGTATAGGTGAAATCATCCCTTTGGCAGAGTCATATTGCATGAAGACAGGCAGCTTCTGTGTGAGTTGGCTTGCAGAAGTAAGAAAAATAATCGACGAATCTACTACTCACATGGGGCAAGGCCATCACAAAGGGGGAGAGAATTCCGTTTCCTACATCACAAGAGTGAGGAAGCATGGGAGCATCCACTTCATGTGCTTTGCAGTATGGATCAACTATACAAGGTGGCGTCTGGAAATACTTCCCACAACAAATAGTAACGTGTCGCAGTCGATGAGGCGACATGACTAGATTCCCGATAGGTAAAGAATCACCATGCCCTCACCCTCACACATGCTGATACAAAATACACTCGATGGCAGATTGTGTGGGAATGCTGACCAGTCATTGCAAAAGTCAGTCTTGAAGTCTTATATATATTGCCTTTGGAACGCTGGGGATGAGCTAACATATTTTCAGATCCCAAGTTTTCATTTCGTTGCGAGTCCATAGAAGTTCGAAGGGTTTGGAAATGACGATCTGGTTCGAAAAGCTTATCCATCTGGGTGTGCTGATGATTGGTGAGCAAATCTCCACACTCACCCATCACCTTAGTGTTCCATGCCAAGGATGACACCAGTCATTGGGGCCTGGATGTGAAGAATCTTAAGAGATACACCCGCCTTCAGATACCCGCACCTCCAGCGATGCATTGCCTGGAAACTTGCTCCTCGCAGGTGTTTTTTCAGGGACCCTTAATACCATCGTTTCCTCCAAAGCCTCCACAGAAGGAGATAGTCTTGGATTGCTCTCTGTAGAAGCATTTGTTTGGATTGGAGCATTAGGGGTCTAATACCTACATAGCCCGGTTTGAGAATTCCACTTGCCAAGGGTGATGGGGATGGTGGAGTCATGCTACACCTTATTTCCTATGGGAGAGCCCACCTCACTGGAGGTGAGGAGTACAAGAATGAAAAGCCACCGCAAAGGCTTGCCTCGGACAGGAGCAATGCGACCCTTCTTCCAGACCCCACGCCTAACAGTATTACTCGGAGAGGAAGGAGGTGGCAGATGAGGTTGGGCATGGGAAAGGTGCAAGCTGCCCTGCCAGTGTGTGCCCATGCAGAAAGCCACATTTGAACACGGTGAAAACACATGCTTTGGATAGAAAAGGTCATTATGATGACTCATCAGGCTGACTAAAAGGTCCAAAACCTAGTAGATGGTGACTCACCTAAGAGCAAACGGAAGGGCATCATACTCATAATCCACAACAATAGCCGAGCACATTAGGCTGTCACTCGGGATGAGTGCACCCACTATCTCCATGATGTTGGTTCACATTTGTAAATTGTGGCAATAGTTCCACTTTCTATACTGTTAACTTATGATTGTTATTGGAAACAGTTTTTTAGGTTTGTTTCGGAGAGTATCTCAGCACTGAAATAGTATAAATACACTCTCGATAGGGGGAGATAAGAGTTAGCTGGTTGGTTGGGAAAATTTCAAGGGCTGAGGCTCTCCATTGTAAATAGTATCTGATCTCTGTGTTATGAATAAAATTGTAGAGGAAGGATTGTCTTTCAAGACAGAGATTCCTGTGTTGTTGCTTCTTTCAATATGTATTTTCTTTACATGAAATGTTCATTCTGTTTTCATTCTAGTTTGTTAATTTTTTTCATGTCTGAAATGAGTGTATAACAGTTTGGAATTCATACATGCTATGCTCCGTCTATTGTTTCAGACATTCATTAAGTTTTCTTCTAAAGTTATGTAGAATTCATCTTGTTGGTGCTCTGCGTGATGGGTTGTTTCCTCTCATCTACTAATCACCCACTAAATATATCCTAATTGCAAGATTGACGATTGTCTTGCCTCTGTTTGTAAACCCATGCCATTCTTTACCTCCTACAAATGTTCCTTACCTAGACCTTCGACTCCATTGCCAATGGTCCCTTACTCGGATAGTCCCACTTGCATCTCACATTAACGCACTTCGTTCCATTCAGGAGTTTGGCCTCCTGACCGCTCTTGATCGAATATCCTATGTGAAGTAAACCTGAAAAGAAGCAAGAGATCCCTCTCTGACTGTGCAGGGCCAGAGGCATAGTCTAAAGCAGTTTTGTTGTTTCCCGGGAGAGTGCCCTTTTTTCCGCCCAACCTATGGGCACGATCCCAGAGCTAACAGTAATATTGAAGGAGATTTCTGAAGATAATAGAAGACAATCTTCCTGTGGATGTAGTCCAATTGGGTGAAACACAAATATCTAGTGTACTCTTGCCTCTTTTCTCTTTATGGTTCTTATGTTTGATATGTTGTTTGTTTCTTAGATAGATATATAGTGTAGTTGATCTAATATTCTAACAAAAACTGTCTCTTTCTTTCACTATATTTCACTTTCTTGGCATCACATTTAACCATAATCTAAAACCTTTATCTTTAAAATATTATCTTTTAATTTAATCTATTAGTTAAAAGAAACAAAAGTAAAAATATAAAATTTCAGTGTATTTTATGTGGTTTTGTTGATAATGAGTTGATTCTTACTTCAATACTTGTTTCGGTATCTAATTATGTACTAGTTTTTCCATCATGAAATCGAGACATGTGTTGTCGGGTCTTCCACATGCATTATTATTCAAGAAAACATGACACTCATTTAATTCTTTGAATTAATGGTGAAAGCTATCAGCATGAGAAAATCATAACCTTATGAGATTGAAGGGACTCTTACATTTAATCACAAAAAGTTTGAATAATGGTGGGTTAAATGTTTACTTCTCTTCTTTTAAATTTTTAATTTGTTCAACCAAATCTTGGTTGATATTTTTAAAGTGAGAATTTTCTTCATCTTTTTCTTATAGGATTTTGTTGAACTCTTTTTCGAGATCTGCTTCCTTTTGAATGAGTTTCTCTTGTGATTTTTATAATGACTTCTTACCATTCTTTAGCTTCTGAATTTGTGTAAGTTTTGATTGTGTTGTCGTAGACGTAATAATTCTTCATCATTCATTGGATTTCTGACTTTATCTTCAAGGTTTTGATTGCAATTTTTTAATCAATATATTTCTTCATTCTTAGCTTATAACATTTTCTCCATATCTTCATTATGTTTTTCCAAATTTTTATTTCGATATTTTAAGTGATGATTCTTTTTCTCTATTAAAAGGTTAACCAATTTATGCTTATTAATCTTTAATTGTATATGATGATTGGTTGTTTTATATTTCTATAACTCACCCAATACTATTTGTAGATGTGACCACAATTCTGATTTTGTAATCACCATAATTCATGACTTCTGGTGTTCTTCTTTTTCTTTGATAGTAATCGTCATGGATGAAATAATGCATGGAAATGATGTTTTTTAATTTTTTTGGCTTTATTTCCATGTATGGCTTGTCATTTTTATGATTAGTTGAAGTTTCCACCTTTAAACACGATTGCACACCATGTGTTGAGAAAGTGAGCATATGTATAATGAGTCTAATCATACCCAATTGAAGTGATACGGTGGTTGGAAAGGATAGTCAAAAGGAGGGTACAATACTACAATATTCATTAGAGGAAGCATCCCACACATTCCACCATTTACTTTTATGGAAGGAAATACAAGGTGTTAGGGATCAAAGTGTGAAGCAATGGGCTTGAGCAATTTGATAGATTGTTGGACAGTTCTATAAGTCAATCTAAGTTGAAGCACTAGTATCTAGGAGGAAGCTCCATTCTGATAGCTAGAGATCCATCCATTAGCATGGAGTGTGATACTTCTAGGATTGTCCATGGGATTAATAGAAGGGGTGGTCTACTAAGAGGAATACTACAAGTAGATTGACAAAATCATTCATGTAAGATAGTCCAAGGACATGGTAGCCATAATTGTTTCTTACTAGTTTAAGCACTTTAAGTTATCCAAAAATAGGATGAAAATATAGAGGGTAGGGTTAAATACAAGAGAGATAGAACCTCATATTCATAGGTCAAATAAGGAAATTATCTAATCCATACATAATACTAGCTTCTCTAGGAGCAAGTAGTATAAGTACACTAAGATTGTGGATCAGTTTTGACATATAAACGAAATGTTGCTTGTGGAATAGAGAATAGATTATACAAAGGTGTTGGAAAGATGTAGTCCTACATGGATTCAATTATTTGGACTCTGACTATGATGCCTTGATCAATGCCATGTGAGGATTTGAGTTAGTATATGTTGAGAATAGTGTATAGGAACTAGTTTATGGTCAAGAAACCAAGGAATGTAATGAAGTTGATCCAGAGACAATAAACCAAACCAAGGAAGTGAGAGGAAACCGTTAGAAAGTACTATTGAGCTAGAATCAAACCCAATGGACTAACTCCTTATCATTACACTGCATGGTGCACATGTCTCTCCCAGTTTTTGTAAATTGCTTGAGTTACAACGTATTTTGGCACATGTTTAGAATTGACATTAGAAATATCCATTATTGTTTAGAGTATAGTATAAATATGCTAGATATCATGCTAGACATAGAAACATGCATGCTCATAAAAAAATACATATTTTTTTACATCGAGGTGACAAGATCTCCTCTAGAAAACCTAACACCATACATTGTGCAACTTTCATATGAATATAAATAGATACTAAACAAAATTTTAAAAGAAGTTCCTAACTTTCCCAGATGCTTAGAATTCATTCCATTGACCTAAAATGTATTAAATTTTGCTACTAATAAGAAAAGTTTCCCAATGTTACAAAACACATATTTCGTTGAAATAGAACTATCCTACATAAGCCAAATTTCTTTTGGTTAGATCCATTGAAATATTGTAACTTGAAAGGATATTCTAAATGTATTTTACCGATGTAACCCAAGGGAGATTTATTATTCCTCCGTCGGGGTGTTACTATTATAACTGGTCATTGTAGAGTCATGAGGTAAATCCTCCATTGTAAGTCGGGTCATTAGTACCCTAATGATTAATATAAAATATTGTTTTGAGTATTCCTAGGTGAAGTCGGCCCATAGAGTTTAATGGGACCGACTTGTTTAGGGTAAAAGTCAGTTGGATCAATGTGTATAAATAGAAGAGTTGTGCTGAGTCTTATTTAAACACAGACTCACTCACTTGTGTAGCACATATGATAGAGAGAGAGAAAGAGAAACATAACAACAAGGAGGAGAATACCTGTTTTGGGGTTATATCTTATACATCTTATACAAAGGAAGTTTGTTGGGTTTTTTCCCCCTTTAGGGTTTCCCAGGATAAATACTGTGTATATCTTGTGATTGTGTTTCTTTCAATGGTTCTGTATATGCTACTATTATGAATTTGGATTGAACACTAATGATATCTATTCTAGTATATGAAATATTAACAAGATCTAGGCTTGCTTTGTTATATTACTTTGTTTAGCAAACATTACTAAAAATAGGGGGTTTTGAGGTCTAGCATGAAATTTAGATATTTGGAGAGGTATAATATATATTAATACATCATGGTCATGTTTCTCATCTTTATTTGAATGGATTTTATCTACCCTATGTGCATTTTCATAACCAGTGCATGCATTTCTTCAACTAGAGAAAATATGTAGTTAAAGTAAATGACATATTTAGGACGTGGATTTTGTTACAAGTGTGTACCAAAACCCACTTTGAATAGGTTGTAATTCTAACCAAACACATGAATAGAACATGAAAAACATATAAGCAATTACATATACCATTTCTAGAAAGATAAGATGATGTTTGGGTATCGTCCTCAAAAGGGAATTAGAGGAAATTTCAACTCAAAATGGGCCTCCTAAGAAAACAAAAATAATAGTTAAGATAATAAAATAATATTTATTAATTTTGGAGGAAGGAAAGAAAAAAATACTTTTTTGTTTGTATTTTTGACATATCTCCCTGTGATTTTACTCAAATTTCAATTAGGAGAGCTCACTGGATGCAAAATTAAATTTCGCATCCAACAAGTACCCACTCAGCATACTTTTGAAGAACCCCAAAAACAAGAAATACCTGAAAAAATGTGATGATGATGTCGTCATCACGTTTTTTTAGGTATTTCTTGTTTTTGGGGTCCGTCAAAACTATCATCATCAAGTTTTTTTAGGTATTTCTTGTTTTTGGGGTCCGTCAAAGTATGTTGAG
This sequence comes from Pseudotsuga menziesii, assembly GCA_001517045.1. NCBI lineage: Eukaryota > Viridiplantae > Streptophyta > Pinopsida > Pinales > Pinaceae > Pseudotsuga > Pseudotsuga menziesii. The sequence goes on from LPNX011071374.1 coordinate 106,022, forward strand.
TGGGTACTTGTTGGATGCAGAATTTAATTTCGCATCCAGGGAGATCTCCCGATCGAAATTTGAGTAAAAACACAGGGAGATATGTCGAAATTACAAACAAAAAAGTAGATTTTTTATGATACCTATCCCCAAATTATATTAAAAAATGGTTTAAGACCTATACGGTATTTTAAATTTAAAGCAATTTCATTGGCTAACACATGATGACATGAAATTTGAGTTAGTGTTAAAAGGCCCATTTTGAGTTGAAATTTCCTTTAATGGGTGGGTTGACCCATCATAGATCCATAGGTTGACATATTGATTACCACGGGAGATCAACATTAACCATAGAGGATTAATGGACATTAAAATTTACTTTCAACAAGAAAATGTCCATGATAGTTGGAAGAATGAAGTGCAAAGTTGGCACATGCTAGTTGTAGAAGTGACATTTATAAGTCAATAATTAATGTATAAATCAATAATTAAATGTAGTGAGAAGGAACAATGAACAATGATATCTTTATACCAATATGATGGTGTTTTCCTATGTAAAATCATTCTTCATTTCCTGAGGAATTAAACTCATTACTGGTTATAATTCACAATCGAATCGATCTATCCGTCTAGATGCATACATATAGTTTTTACACAACTATATACAATGTTGAAAAAACTAAGAATCCATATAATTCTTAATTCGAAGAAATACCCAGTGATATCATTGTCCCAAATGATTGAAATTGTAATGATCCAATCATATTTGATTGGTCATTAACTCCTCTACCCAGATAATTTGCAGCAAACAATGTTAATAAGGGGGATTTGTACTAATAAATTACACAAGGATTGGGAAGGTAGGACCAAAACCAAGGAAAGGGAGGAGAGTTGTGATAGATCTGGTTCCTACGAACAATGTTTTGGGACCATTAATATTTCAAACATCATCCAGGCCGAATTCTACTCCAAGGATCCTGGGAACCCCATCATATGCAAACTAAAACCTTTGTTTGTCACTTCTCGAAAACCATTGGTGAGGTTAAAAGGATTAGGAACACTTGAATACCTCTTATAAATTGTAATATATCAGTAATAATAAGTTTTTTAGGTCTAGAACATGTTTGGAAGGATGAATGGTTCACACAAGCAAAACTATCCTTTTGGATAACACTAAAGTGGCCCACTTTCGAGCTTCCCAAACACCTGAGGGAGGTCACAAATCCTTAGTTTCAGACATGTAACATATTAATGAGAAAATTAATGAATTATCAGAACAACAATGAAGGAAATTGATTGATTTTATATTTACTAATGAAAACAACTGGAAAACTAGTCAAATTCACATAGAAATGTAGATTAGGTAGCATAAACTCATTTGGAACTCAACCAAATTAATTCGAATTGCTGTAGAAATTTCAAAGATACATAATTACATCGAAAAATGAATTTAGTAGGGTGAAATGAACCTCGTAGAAATATTAATGATAACATCCTTTAGCAGAAATCCTCATTACAAAGAGAATGGAGACCAAAATTCCGTAAGAACTGAAAGGACAAACCCACAAACTCTTAAACTAAACTGGAACAACTATGGATCTGATATGAAGACCTGAAAATATCCACCATTAATGGACAAAATACATAAATCCTCACCTATTATTGGAAAATCAGCAAGGGTGCACCTCCTGACTGTGTCTAGGGGCACATCTTCCTAATACTAAGAAGCTAAAGCTCTCAATTTGAATGGCAAGAATGAAAAATGATGTGAATGGTTTTTATAGCGTGATTTGCCACATCTTATGAATCATGCCTTGGTTGTATTCCCTTGTCCCTATGCAGACTCACTATACCCCCTTACTCAATATAGACCTGATGCTTCAATTTAACCCTAAAAAATCCATTTTTGAAGACACACGCAGGTCAACAGTTATGCATCTCATGCATACGCAACTTGCACCATTACATCCCATGTATATCAAGTTTTGTGCTAAAAAATAAAAAAATATTTGTATTTTTCCTCATCAAGTAAGAAATAGATTGATCCTTGGCCTCTCATATGACTGGAAAAGCTCCGATTCAAACCTCCATTTCCCATTTGAGGGCTATATATTGAGCTATTGTGAAGCATTGGAGGAGGAGAAAATTTGAGAGTAAGGAAACTATAAAAAAGTTTTCCCCATTTCCATATGCTTGAGTCTGCATCCATTTATCCTTGTTGATAGAAGTCCTTATGTTGATCTTCCAAGCTCTCCATTGTCTTTGGGAGATTTCTTTGCTACAGAGGATTGAAGTGGTGGAAGTTGGTTTCTCAGATCTGATGAGGTGCCAACAGAGGTTGTCACATTGTATCTCTATTTTTATATTAATATAAATATCCAGTTATCATCCAAATTCCATTGTTTACATTTGTAACCATGGGTATAGTTTCTTTATAAAATTTTAAATGGATTATGCTAGTTTTAATACCAACATTTAATATATTTTATATGCTTAGATATATATTTTTTGTTTAGGACAAAGTGTAGGGAACAAGAATTTGATCGCATGATCAATGACGGTCTTCTTCGAACATCCAATTGAGGTACGTACTCTATCCCTTAGTTGTTAGCTTCTTTAATTGATCTAGCATATTTGAGAATGTATGTGATTTATGGTGTTATCTTGTCTATTTTGGTCCACCCCAAGCTATAGGAATATTTTCTTCATTATAGATTTATCCACTCCATTGGGGAATTCTCCTTTTCGTTGGGGTTTTTGGGTGCATTTTTTCTTAAATTTCTCTTTGTTTCTTTACATTTCTGTGTTGCATTTGGTATTATAGTCATCTGTTGACAGTCCTTTGGAGTGCTTTGTCCTTAAACTTGATTTTTGCCCTCATTTTCTTTGTATATGCGGGTCATGGTATTCACAATCATGTATATACATGGGTTTTCCTTTGGTAGGTCACCTACATATGCTGTTGTTCATTGAAAAGTTGTGTACACTTCAAGTTTTGTTTGATATCTTGATTTGAGATATTGTTGGGTGGGTTGTGAGTATTGCTGAGTCTTCCAAGACATGTATGTTGTTTGTTTGATTATTCTTTTCTGATTTAAAACCTCTTTTTATTAGTTTTTAGAGAAGTGTTTCTTGTCATTTTATCCCTTTTTGTTTTACTTTTAGTGCATGAATAATTGAATCTTGGTGTATTTCTAGCTTTGTGTCTTTATGCTTTCTACTGGGGGATGAGAGTTTAGTGGTTATCTTTTGCATTCTCATTAATCTATTGTGAAAATAAAAAAAATATTTTCATTATTTCATGTTCATTTTCATTTTGCATTTTCTTTAAAAGAAGCACTTGCATCAGTTCACTTGGAATGGAATAGGTCTACGATTTCATTTAGGAAATATTGCATTTGCATTTGAAAGGAAATGATTTTTTTTTGTGCATTTCATTTATAGTGGCATACCATAGTTTCATTTGGAAAACAAGATAGAACTTGGCATGTTTGTAAGTATGGATATTTACTTTTATTACCGAGTCATAACATCATTAGCTTCATGAGCATATCCCTTGAGTAAGCACAACCTATCAAAATGAACGCTTGATTTAAAATTGAGTAGAAATATTTTATTTTATAGGGTGCACCAATAAGATTAGGTTTTAGAGTTTTGGAATATGATTGTGAGTAAACTTATCCAAGACTATAAAGAGGAAACAATTGGGTGTCTGACTAGGGAGAGGAGAAATCATTGATATAATCGGTGTTCTCATGAAGCTCCTCTTACACAGGATTTAAGCACGAGGTAGCATGAATGTTGATTGTGGGGATAGGCCTCCACTACCTTCAGTGAGTGCTAGATATATTTATAGGATCCTATTCATATTTGGGGGATTTTGAGGTACCTTTGGTGCTTTCGATATTTTAGCTTAGTTACCCTACCCATACTGTGGATACCATCAACGACTGTCCACCTGAGCATCAATTATATTGAGGTGACCTTGGTCACTTTTCATAGGTATAATAGGGGGTACTTAAATAGGTTATTATGTGAGTGTAATGGCCAGGTAGGGGTCAGGTGACATGATTGATTTATTCATTGAAGTTGAAGGTCATGATAATTTGTTACAAACCTCTGCTTGTAGTGTATGGGAGTCTCATGCCTCTCCTAGGCGAGACATACCTACTACATTTGGGAGCTCATTTATCTTCATTCCTTTCCTATGTGCATTTGTCCTAGCTTATTTATGGGTGTGCTCTATGTTCGCTAGTTGGATTTAGGGATCATGGTTATTTGAGTCTCTCTTTGTAGAGTCATCATGGATTGATTTCTCAATCCTCAATTTTTTTTTTTTAGCAAGTTTATCGTCTTTTGATCCTACACAACCTCTTTACAAGAGACAGAGACGTGATACTAGTCCTCTTTACCATGGGGGACTTATTATACTTTTAGTTATGAGTACTATATCCGACACTCTAGAGCTCCCTCTGTCCCCTTCGTTTGTGTTGGGAGGAGAATCCCATGGGGATCCTACTACCACCACCTTATGGATCCCATGGAGTCTAGCTTATACCAACCCTCATGATCCTAGTCCTTCTCACCTCGTAGGAACAAATACTTTTGTATTCACATGGTATTCATATCACATACCAAAATTTTACTCGAGGCATTCAGGTACTGATCCTCATATCATTCCCTTTAAGACAAATCCTTTTACTTTTGGCATTCCAAATGTTTCATCTAGTATACCATCATCCATCCATGTTCATAGTAGTACCCGTAGTGTTGGACTAGGGGGCACGCCAAATCCTTACATTGCATATTGGTTCAAAGGTGGTAACATCCATCCTTCTACTCCATTTATTGGAATGGGGAAACCCCCTTCATCAGTTCCTCAAAATATTGTTAATCCTTGTTTGGGTGGTGGTGGATATCGGAACGTTGGGTATACAACTTATATCCCATGTTTTGTCCCATTATCCACTACACCTATCCCTTCGAATGCATTTTTCATAAAGAATCCTCCCCATACTTTGAGTGGTTCCTTGGGATGGCATGGTCCCTTTGGTATGGTGCCTCCATAATTTGGCGTCCATGTGTCCAGAGGCTACATGCCTCCCTAGGTGTATGGGGGCCATCAAATACATTAGATGGGTAATTTTGGTAATATGGTTCACCCTTCTCAAGGAATTACTTACATGAAAATTCCCATGCATCCTTACATGGGTCATATGGGAGAAGGTTACTATATGATTGGTAAAGGTCATGGCCTTTATCAGAACCCTCTATATTAGAAACAATCATTCCAGAGTGCATGGAATCAAATGTCGCAACCTAGGCTCCATTTTTAGCTATGTTGAATCTACCTAATCTGAGTAGACTCATGAATGAACCAGTGTGTCATGCTATGACATGGCCTTTGGTCCCTACCAATATTCCTTCATACCTTCCAAAGTTTGAAGGTGAGAATGGCAAGGATCTTGTGATCACGTTACGACTTTTCATATCTGTTGCTCTTCGAATTCATTGAATTATGATTTCATTCAATTGATACTATTTCAACAAACCCTTATGGGCCCATCCATGAAATGGTATATAGAGATGCTTTGGGGAACATACTGGACCTTTAACGTTTTTCCATGGTCTTCCTTAATTACTTTCAATTTCCAGTTCACTACGATGTTGGTACCAAACTCTTGTCGACCTTTTGGCATGACAAGGCCACCCATGTTTTGGACTATATTCAAGAGTAGCGTAGATGAAAGCGATTGATTAAGGCCAAAATTCCACAAGAATTCCTATTGGAGTGTTTCCTTAAATCCTTATTTCCTTATATCGTGAAGGATGTTTCGACGTGTAGTGGCTATTGAGAAACATGCCATTTTCCAAGCTCAACAATTATAATTGATCTATGTTAAGTATGGGATGATTTATTAGATTATTATTGATGCATCGAGGTCAAATCATGACCCTAATTTTAAATCCGACTCGCATGTCAATGGCATTGTTGGCTCTAAGAGAGAAAAAGTTGTGGACCAAGTTACACATCAAATGAAAAATTTGTCCATTAACCAGTCTATGGCTAGACAAGCTACAGATTTGTCCAAACCCACCCGATCGACGGATGTACATTCTTTGCAGTCGTCGAACCTGAAGGGTAACCAACAAACCAGATGGAATAGGAAGAAGGGGAAGAATAATAAGAATGGTGGGAAACAAAAGGAGAATGTTGATTATGAAAATATTGACGAACATGATGGTGGGGACAATAAGACTAAATATAATTCTGAATTATGATTTAAACTTTGTGGAGGATACTGTACTATGCACTTGTTACCTAGGATTGACAAGGCCTTGAAGTTTATCACACAAATCCAATCCCCTTCCACACAATCAAAATATGAATAAAAGGACTCCGACCACTGAAAGTCATGAAAGTAGGCATGGTTGTATCAAAATTATTTTAGTTGTACTTGTCGTGACTTGTTCACGTGATTATGTTCCATCGCAACTGACCATGGGTAAATATCCTTCTCCTTCGGGGATCCCTTTGTAGAATGACAATCCTAAAACTATACCACACATATCGAAAGAAGTCCTTAATCACTCGATGCACAATCCTAATGCCTGAGATGGCCAACACTACTCTATCATTTACTATTTGGGTTAGACTTCCTCTGTGATGTCGACCTTAAAGGTGCTTCAGAATTCCCCCCCACAGAGGAAAGCATTTTTATCTTATTTAGGAGTGGTTGACCCGAATGGCCCCAGTGTTCTTAGGTTCAAGGATCACAATGTCCAACCTTGCTTGCCTTACCATGTCGCTTTTCAAGTTCAAGTGTAATGTTTGAATAACACTGTTAAACGTATAATTATTTATGAAGGTGATGAAACATCCATGATGTATTTGGCTTGTTGGAAGGGCCTTGGCTCTCCCATGTTGCACAAATTCATGAATATGCTGATATATTTTGATGGATGTTCCTTTAGACTGCATGGAATTATTCCTTCCCTTCAGGTCCAGTTGGGGGGAATACCGTGCTAGTTGAGGTTGAGGTGGATGATGCACCCATAGACTATAATATTTTACTGGGTTGGAACTGGATTTATTCCATGAAGGTTATCATGTCATCAGTATTTTGTGGTGAACATATCACAAACCATTTTGATCAACATTTCTTGGACCCATAGTAAAATAGATAATGTTTATATTGGTGTTGATTGTTCACATGAGGATATCCAAACATACACCAATATATTCAAGGAATTTCACAACAAATTTTCTTGATCGTATGAAGAAACTCTAGGGATTGATCCTTATATTGTTGAACATGAAATAAAAACATATCCTAATGTTAATCCTATTAGACAACATTTGCACAATGTGAATCCCCGTAAGGTGTCTACCATCATGGATGAGGTAGAAAATCTTCTTAAAGCTGGATTCATTTACCTAGTTCCCTTAAACAAATGGATACCAAAACCCATTCATATAGCTAAGAAGTAGGGAACCATATGTGTGTGTACTAATTTTAGAGATTTGAATACAGTCTATCCTAAATATAACTTCCCCACACCATTTATTGATCAGATTTTGGATGAGTGTGCAGGAAGGAAGATTTTTTTGTTTGTTTATGGATGTTTTTTCAGGCTATAATCAGATCAAAATTAAACTTGAGGGTCAACATAAGACTACATTTATATGTCCTTGGGGTAATTTTGCATACCGAAAAATGCCTTTTGGCATGAAAAATGTCGAAGCTACTTTTTAGTGGATGATGACCGTTTCCTTTCATGACCTTAAACATATTATTGAGGTGCATCTAGACGACCTAGATGTTCACTCTTAGAAGAGAGGATCATCCAACGCATATTCATTTGGTCTTTGAAATATCTTGTCGTTATCAAATTCGTTTGAACCCTCAAAAGTGCATATTTTGTGTTAGGATTGGTCACTTATTGGGATTAATTATGTCAAAGGAAGGGATTATGGTCAATCTATTGAAGGTTGAAGCAATACTTCAGTTTCCTCCTATTGTCCCTCAAAATGGCACTTCTCCATCCAAGTGACGATACTAAGTGTTTTGTCACACAAAATGACAAATGGATTATAGATCAAAAATTGTTATAGATGAATATGGTGTTACTCATTCACTATTTATTCCATATTTCCCTCTTTTTTGTTATAATATTTAATTATACATGTGTGCAGAAAGTATAGTAACTCATGTTTTACACACAAGTTGACTATGTGCAACTAGCATTTTTCTTAGAAGTTGTACATGCAGGCTGTTTGAAGGAAACTCATGTGTTACACACAGGTTGTGCTTATCCCACTCGTGTGTCCAAAATTTTGTTAAAAAATAAAATTAGTTAGGAGGTGGTTCAGGTCAATATTGTAACTTCCCCACCTTCCCCAACTACTTCAGCCTCAAAAATTCTATTCTCATTTGATCATAAAACAATGAGAGAGGCTAAAGGAAAAGGGAGAGACACTTGATCTAAATTTATAATGGAGGAATTTTGTAAGAAAAGAGGAGAAAGGAGACCCAGTATTCGTTTTAAGAAGTCAACATCATATTGAGGTGTAATTGTATTTGTTCAAAGTCATTTATTAATAAAATATCTTCCATTTCCACCATTTAATATATGTTTTGTGATATTTCATGAATAATGTTTGTTGATACTGAATTCAATATCAAATTTCAACCTCTTTTTATATATGTTTCATGTTTATGATGGTCAAAGTCTTGTTAGAAAGGTATATTTTTGTATGTCTTGGAGAAACTGATCAGACACTTGCTTGAAGGAGAATTCAAAGCTAGCACTAGCCTTCAAAAACAAGCTATGAAATATTAATCACTGAAACCCTTGCAATTTGGATCTGGATATAACCTAGTATGTTGGTGACTTCCCTAACCCCAGTCATAGGAATAATTATGAACAATAGAAATTGAAACTCTGCTAGGGAATGGTAGTTGATTTGGGGTTTTCTTGTAAATTTTATTCTAGTTTTTCTTTGTGCCTTGTGGTTCTTGGTTTAATTTACAGAAGTTATTGGTTTTTTGAGTCCAACAAAACCCATTTCTTTTTAATTTTTTTTTTTTCAAATATTTTGGGACAGACATGCTAGTGTAGGCTATGTGCACAAAGGTTTACCTTGAAAAAGTGTGACTTTTCAGATGTACAGTCATGTGTGACATGTGGTTTTCCCAATACATAGTCACATGTATTTATGTAACCATTGTTTGAAGACCAGGGTTTTATCCTTCTCAGTTTGTCTTCAAATTTTTTGAGTTCAAAACTTTTCTATAGGTCATGTTGATTCATTGTCAGTAATTTGGTATTTGTTTAAGATGGTTTGCAAGTTGTTTTAGGTAATCTTTGTGTGATATTTTTGTGAATAAGACCTTCTATCTAACCTTTCCACTTGGTCTATTTTTGGATTATATGTTGTTTGTATCATCGTTTATCAACGTTTGTTGATTCTTTGCTTAAGTTTTATCTTGTTTCCACTTTTATTAGTCCATCCTTCTTGCTCCAAAGTGTTCAACTTCATATTTTGTACAATGTTGTATTTACAAGTGAGTTGTTTTCAGGCCTCTAGGATAGTTTAGGGTCTATTCTTATAATATTTATTACACATTATGATTTGCTTAAGATTTTGCATTTGATTTGCATACTGATTATATTTCATTGTCCTTATTCCATTTTAGAGAAAATTGAAACAAAAAGCAATTTTTATTCATTCTAGGCTAGTTGCGTTAGTTGTAGATTCACTTGCATTTTTTTAGACTTTAAAAAAGGAAAAGAAAAGCTTTCATTTTCAAAATCACATAGTTAGTTTCTTCATAATTCTTAAAGAAAATATAAAGTGAAAACATTGTTTTTGAAGTTCAATTTCACTTTTAGTATATTTTTCACAGTATTGTTGAAGTATAAACACGCCATTAGTTTCACGACCACTTCCTATCCAAGTAATTAATAACCTTTAGAAAAATCATTGATAATTAAAATACATTAGTAAGTTTTATTTTTAAGGACACCATATTCTAATCTAGGCTACTTTTTTGGACTAGGGCCAATCTTTTAACGGTTGAAAACTATTAAACTCGAAACATAGTAGCCATATTTCAAGGAAACACAAGCTTGCAAAAAGGTGAACCAGAAATATCCTCTCACATAGGAGTTAAGCACAAGGTCATGTGAGATTGAGTTGCAGAGATATCCCTCCAATACTTGGTTGAGCATATACTAGAGTTGCTACACATTCTAGAATTAATTTCAGTACCACCTTTGGTCACGTGTGGTGTCGGTGTTTTTTGAGTTTCACGATTAGCTACCCTACCTGTGTGCATAAACTGGATTGATGATTGTTCTGTTGGATCCTTTTTGTGAGTTTGGTAGTCATAGTATCTTGAAATATAAGGTTCTACACAAGTAACAGTGGAAGGTTATTCCCACTATACCTAGGGAAGACGTGGGAGGAAACCTCGTCCACCTCTTTGGAAAAGCGATTGGTGATTCAAAATATTTCCCCAAAGTGATTGTGTTATGGACCTCGGGTAGCTACTCTTCTCCCTTCATTGGGTAGTATTGGGCCCTCATCATCCCCAGGATTCTCTTTGGAAGGCATCTTTGTTTAACTGGTCTGGATACTTAGGGAATTTTCTAGTGATACGCTATTTACATTGCTTGTGCCTTAGTTGGCCTTAGGTTGATTTTATTTGAGATATTATCCATGGAGGATCAACCTCTTCATGGGTCAATAAGGTTTAAAACCCTTCCACCACTCACAATGGAGCCTCCACTACCACCGCAAAGGTGGTGTGTCAACACCAGTGGTTTTTTTTAAGCAACAAGGATAAGTGAAATTCTTAGGGAACCTAAACTTATTAGACATACTGCACCTATTCCTCATACAATATAGGTTGAGGATCTACAAGTTTAAGGGTTTGAAAGAAATTTTAACCCACCCTTAACTGATTTAGAGGATTCAGTTCTTGTGCAAGTACTCCCTTTTGGTCAACCTAGGATTAGTGCATATACAATTACTTCAGGTTTTTTTATGGAAAACACAGGTGAATGATCAAAAGATATTTATACTCCCGCATCAATGGTTCCATCAGGTGGATTATCCCCTCCTCATGTTAGTATACCAATATTTAATAATCATTGTGCACTAGTAGTGTCTTTAAATTTTAATTCAACAACTTTGATTTCACCTAGTACTCGAGTGATTAATCCTCTGGTAGCTATGAATCCCACTACTAGATATTCTACATTAATTATTACTAGCATACATAGTGTACCATTTACCTCCTTCCCTTTGTTCCACAACTTTCAAAATAATCCCACCAGTTCTTCCCCTTTCGTTTGTTAGTTTTTCATCAAATAAGCTAGCATTAGATCTTAGGATCTTTTCACTGAGAGAATAACAAGCACAGTAATAAAACATAATCACATCACAAGAGACAAGAGACACAAAGAGTTTTCCTCGGGGAAACCATAAAGGAGAAAACCCCGCAACTTCCTTAGAGAAAGAATCATCACCAAAACAGTAAGAGATCTCCCCAACAGCAGTATACTTCTTGTCCCAGTAATTTCCTTCTTCACTAGTGTGCCACACTTGAGAGAGTGAATGATGTGTGTGATAAATAGAGAGTCTCACTCTCTATTTATATTCTTCCGTTCACTTGAAGTGCATTTTCACACGTAGGCTCGACCTAACAATTACTTACCCGAGCCTACACCTTAATTAGTGCATAATAAATCAAGTGCCCCGAAACTGTGGGGACTTACCTAATGACTTGATATGACTTGATTACATTATTAATCCTCCCGATCGGAACATCGGGGCATGACCACATGACTCAAATACATAATAGAAACATCCCGGAATGAACATCGGGTTACAATACATAAGATACATAGAAGAATACATTCTGAAGTTACATATACATCAACACTCCCTCTTAACTAGGAAGGTATTCAATCGACACAATTTTCAGCACTGGTCTTCTTCTCTGCATCAACTGGATCATCTTCGTCTTCAAGTAATCTTCATCTTCAAGTCATCTCCGTATTCAAGTCATGTTCATCTTCAAGTCATCTGGATCTGGATCATCTCTCGATCTGGATCGTCATAGAACGTCATCACTGGATCTGGATCATCATCACTAGACTGGATCTGGATCATTACTCAATCTAGATCACCACTGCTGGATCTGGATCATCACTTGATCTGGATCTCTCGGAGTCATCATAACTGGATCTAGATCATAACTCGATCTGGATCACCTCTGATCATCATCATGTGTGTACTATCTCGTCATAGGAAGTTCTACAGAGCCAGCCCTTTTTCATGCTAGTTGTAGGCCTACCCTCATGTAGGTCTTTTCCCAGCACTTACATCTGAACTGCTCGTCAGAAAGGCACACCCAACACTCACATCTGATCATGTAGTAAACTACAATCCCATCAGAAAGGCCCAGCACTCACATTCACCAGCATGATAAGACACACCTACTATCATCTGTGAAATGGCTCAGCACTTACATCTGACCTACTCGTCAGAAAGGCACAACCATCCAGGGGAACAAATCCAACCACAATGATGGAAGACTCCCATCCAGACAGGAACACATCCTATCACAGTGATGAGAGATTTCAACACTTACATCTGACCTGCTCGTCAAAAAGGCACAACCATCTAGGGGAACACATCCAACCACACTGATGGAAGACTCCCATCCAGACAGGAACACATCCTATCACTGTGATGAGAGATTTCAGCACTTATATCTGAGCAAGTGGGAACACATCCCTCAGTCGCTCCAGAAAGGCTCTGCACTTACATCCACCCAGGGGAACACATCCGACCACACTGATGGAAGGGATTGCACTCACATCTAATCCCACGAGAACACATCCCAGCAGTCATATCAGAATGGCCCCCAGTCCTTGACTGAGCTACCTGGTAACTGACCAGGCACCTCCATTCTCCTAGAGAATGGCAGTTGCCCTTACATCCGACCTGCTCATCGGAATGGCCAACACTCACATCTGACATCGAAGGAACTAAATCCTTTAGCCATGAACAGAATGGTTCAGCCCTTACATCTGATCAAGTGGGAACACATCCCTCTATCACATCAGAATGGCTACTCAGTCCTACACTAAGTGTTCCTGGTAACTGACCAGGTGCCTCCATTCCTAGAATGGAAATTTCCCTTACATCTGTCCTACTCGACAGAATGGCCAGTACTCATATCTGACATGGAAGGAACCAATCCTCTCACCATGTCAGAATGGCTATGGATCTCATCACTTTCTCTGGGAGGAAGCCTCGATCTGGAGAACACCAAGTCTCTCTCTGAAGTACTCAAACTTCATCCTAGCCAATGGCTTCGTCAATACATCAGCTATCTGTTCCTCCGTTACAACATACTGGAGCTTCACTACTCCTCTATGCACCATATCCCTGATATAGTGATACTTGATCTCGATATGCTTCAACTTTTCATGGAACACTGGATTCTCTGACAACTTCACGCAACTCTGGTTGTCACAATGTATACAAGTAGCATCCAACTGGAGATCAAATATATCAGACAGTAGCTTCCGCAGCCATATTGCCTCACAACTAGCTGAACAAGCTGCGACATACTCTGCTTCAGCTGTACTCAATGCCACACAAGATTGCTTCCTGCTAAACCAAGAGATCACACCTGATCCCATACAGAAGCAACACCCTGAAGTACTCTTCCTGTCAATGGCACTTCCTGCCCAATCTGAATCAAAATAACCCTCTAGGTTAATCTTCTAATTCACATCGTACTTGAGTCCATAATCAACTGTACCCATGCAAGCTTTGCAACCATCAGGTGAACATGTCTCAATGTGTTCACAACAAAGCAAATATCTGGTCTCAGGTACATCAAGGACCCAATCATCTGATGATACATCATAGCATCAACCGTATTGGATGAAGCATCACTCAATAGCTTCATGTTCGATGCCATAGGTGTGGTCATGCAGTCCATCATCCCAAATCTCTGCAGGATCTCTACTGCATACTTCCCTTGTCCAAGGAAGATTCCATCCATACTCTGCCACACTTCCATTCCTAGAACAATAGTGCATCGACACATAACAAGAACATCACTGGTCTTCTGCCTTCAACCTTGAAGCAAAGGTTGGAAACCACTTTACTCTCAGTAAAGCCTAGAGTCATCAGTAATATGCCCATCCTGTTGTACCATGTCGAACCTCAAGATATTCTGTAGTCACTCCCTCTGAAATGGAGCATCATACTCCCTCTGTCTCCTGTACTCTATGCACTGAAACATTCTGTACCGGAGTGACAAGTAGCTTCCTATGCTACTAATCTTCTATGTGATAATCTAGTGTATAGACTTGCATCTTCAACCTTGTAGCAAAGGTTAAGATCTTCATCAATCTCATCATGTATGTGTTTCAAATCTTACTGGCTACAAATGTCTCTTCGTAGTCTAGGCCTTCCTTTCGTGAGAATCCTCATGCTACGAATCTTGCTTTGTATCCCACGATGTTTCCAGCTACTGCATGATGGAACTATGAACTTCTCTTCAGGTCTCGATACTACGCCCTGACATCATTATTCTTGAACTAGTCTTCCCTTTCTTCTTGGAGGCTGGAAGGTTCTGTATCAATGATGTCACTGCACTCGTCATATTATTCTTCATTTTAAAATGTCATCACTTGCTCTTCAGAACAAGTCTTCATTCTTCTTTGCTTGTAGGCGATTATGTATGCGGTCTTTCCTACAAGTCAAATGCATTTGTATGGTTAGAAACATTTCATAAGGAATATTTATACTGGAAAGTTCTTATGCATAAATAAATGATCATGCAACTACTTTAGCCAATACAACATTCATCCATATCCTACCGAAACTTTCTAGATGCCTTCCATCTCTACCAGGACAACATTGAGATTGTGCACTAATCCAATATGTCAGCAAAGAGGTTTCATTCTAGATAAGTAGCAATGGAGAATTTGTATAGAACCATGAGCTACTTACCCATCACATGCATATTAGTAGTATACTGTCATTAATGCAAACATCCTATCATGCATAATACATCAACTGAATATAAACAAATGCATAACAAAACAATATAATGAAATGACAATTGAATACTTATCTTTATTTGTTTCGAGGGTAGACTCCTTCTTGAGCCTTCAGCTTCATCATCTTCTTCATTCATAATAGCATCATTTCTTATCCAAAAGCTAAGGTGGATTAGAAGTTCTTCAAGAGTTGATTTCTTCATATTCCTCATCGCTTGAGGGATCTTCTTTGGATGGTGAGAGCTTGATCTTCTTTTACTCCCATCTTCTCTGCTCTTCTTATGAGTCAAGCTTCTTCTTCTTCTTGAAGTTTGCTAAAAGTAATCACTTCCTTCTAGCACACATTCCTCACATGAATGAATCCTACGATCCTGGGAGGCCATTCAAGGTGGCCATCACTACTTCTACATTCTTCACTTCTTCTTTTACAGCTTCAAGTTGTTCTTGATTTGAGGGACTCTTATGACTGCATGGTCTCTGCATTCTGGATCTTCACATTCTTCAACTGGTTTATTTAGGTCATATTTTGATTTTTGTTCTTCCCTTCAAACAACTTTGCTTGCAATAGGTAGCGCTCTGTAATGCACATGTGCAAGCCTTCTATGCCAAAGCTCATTTGGCTCTTACTATGTCATGGATCAAGGCTTGTTCTGGATGGCCCTTCAATTTGTACAATCCTCCTTCTTGTTCTCCAATCACTACCGCATCATCGATAGTCTTTCCTTTTGGCCACATGATGACTTTGACCATCTATGAATGCAACCCTCATTCCTTTTGCATCGATGCCGAAGTGGAGAGAAGGTTCTTCTTTGAGTCCTAGAACAAACAATACTTCTTTCATTGTTAGATACTTACCAGAGTCTATCTTGTATTAAGATTTCCCGCTACCTTTTATTGGATGTTGGTAGTCATCTCCTAGTTTCACCTTGTGAGGTGATTCATGTTCTGATAGTCTTACAAAGGATTCCTAGAATCCCGTCATATGTTTGTAAGCCCCACTGTCTATAAGCCAATCATCACTTCCATGAGTAATGTTACCTGTGAGAGATGATATCAGAAAATATTCATCCTTGCTTGAAGAATCTTCACTTTCATATCTAGTTCATCATCCTCTGTAGCATGAGCATGATGTCTTCTTTCGCCTTGACCAAGTTCTTCTTGTGAAAGGATTATAACTTCGTCTCCCTCTGAAACTGGAACCTCCATACTCATGTAGGTGTCCAATCCATTTTCTTCAGAGAGATCATATACTTCTAGGCTTGGAAGTTGTCAAATTCTGCAAGCTTTTCACCAAGCTGATGTGATATATCATATTGAAATGAGAACCTCAAATGGAAATAGCAAAGGATTAGATCTTACCGATTTGAGGTGTCCGTCCTTGTCTCGGAGTTCGCTGATCTAGGGTT
Organism: Pseudotsuga menziesii; assembly: GCA_001517045.1. Taxonomy (NCBI): domain Eukaryota; kingdom Viridiplantae; phylum Streptophyta; class Pinopsida; order Pinales; family Pinaceae; genus Pseudotsuga; species Pseudotsuga menziesii. The sequence goes on from LPNX011071374.1 coordinate 122,506, forward strand.
TGTCGTAGAAACCCTAATTTTCAAAACTTGGAATCTTTCATATCTGATTGGATGAATAGATAGATATCTTCAAATGGATCTGTCCAATGTACTCCTTTTCTGAAAACAATGGAGGGAAGCTCCAGAAACAGGAAGCCCTAATTTTCTGATTTCTTCTACAGAAGTTCCTGTTACTGTTTCTGTGATATCTCCGAAATTACTGATCCTCTATGTATGAAATTTCTCACTGAGGTAACCTCGCATGTCCCTAATCCAACACCACAAGTTTCATCAGAATTGGTTTCACCATTTGGGATTTATGATCCTTTTCCCAAGGTGACCTGTTACATGACTGTTCAGAACAATGAAGTTGTACGGCATTCCACATGTCACTGGTTCATCTTCTGAGTCTGATATTCGTACCACCAAAATTAAATTCCATAAAATTTCTGTAAAATCTTCAGGAATTCCATTTGGACCTCTGTAGCTCAAGATATTGCAGATATCCCCAGATGTCCTGTTTAGGGATGAATTCTGGAAGAGGCTGGAACCCTAACTTGGAGAGATCATATCTCCTGGAGTACAGCGAATCAGAGTCTGATTTTTGGAAACAAGACTCATAATGATTTTATCCTCGGCCCCTGAAATTTTCAGCTTCTGAGACTTTTCCAATCTCGGAATATAGCGACTGTACCAAAACTTAGCATTTTTAGTATTTAGGGTTTTTCCTAGCTTAGGGTCAAACTAGGGTTTGACTTTCCTGGAGTTTCACCCAACCAAATTTCTTGATCCAGGTCTCTAAACTTCGATTTTGATGAGGAGAACAATCCTATTCTGGTCTCACTCAAAAATTCCTTTTCTGTAGAAAGCCCTAATTTCCACATCGAAACTGAAAATGCTTGAAATTGAATTCCGTATCGACAGAAAGATGCACCCTTCAATGGGGAGTCATCTTAGCATAATTTTGCTGAAAATCTGTGGAGGAAGATCCACAAAATAGGAAGCCCTAGTTCCTATAGTTGCACAATGTCTTCTTCTCTGGTTAGCTCTGATACCGTGTTAGTTTTTCATCAAATAAGCTAGCATTAGATCTTAGGATCTTTTCATTGAGAGAATAACAAGCACAGTAATAAAACATAAGCACATCACAAGAGACAAGAGACACAAAGAGTTTTCCTCGGGGAAACCATAAAGGATAAAACCCCGCAACTTCCTTAGAGAAAGAATCATCACCAAAACAGTAAGAGATCTCCCCAACAGCAGTATACTTCTTGTCCCAGTAATTTCCTTCTTCACTAGTGCGCCACACTTGAGAGAGTGAATGATGTGTGTGATAAATAGAGAGTCTCACTCTCTATTTATATTCTTCCGTTCACTTGAAGTGCATTTTCACACGTAGGCTCGACCTAACAATTACTTACCCGAGCCTACACCTTAATTAGTGTATAATAACTCAAGTGCCCTGAAACTGTGGGGACTTACCCAATGACTTGATATGACTTGATTACATTATTAATCCTCCCGATCGGAACATCGGGGCATGACCACATGACTCAAATACATAATAGAAACATCCCTGAATGAACATCGGGTTACAATACATAAGATACATAGAAGAATACATTCCGAAGTTACATATACATCAACATCATTCATATTTTTCATTAGTATGGAGGACACATTCCTCCTTCTTCATCATTTATGGGATATTTACCTACATACTTTGGTGCATCCTTTGTGAGCCAAAATCCTTTTACAGAATTTTGCTTTCAAAGAGTTGTTCAAACTTCAACTGTACCGGATGGGAGTTATTCTTTATCACTATTTAGTGGAAGGAAAACTACTCTTGTATCTATAGTATCCATTTCAGTTGGAAATACTTATCCTCAAGTTTAATATAATACACAACAAGGAAGAAAACATTTAGCATTTGGGTGGAATCATTTTTAGATTTTTCATGTCTCCACCCCTCTACTTAGCGTAGAGGATGTGACTAAAAACTATCAACCCGGGAAATATAAGCCCCATGAACATAATTAAAAAATGCATGAACTTAAATACACACAGTTGCATAAATTATTAACATATAGCGGAAGCATAACCATTTATACAAGCATTCAACATGTTCATAGTAATTCATAAAACAAATACAATTGCGAAAATAAAATATAGGAGAATACTTATCTTGAAAGAAGCTTGTCCCGCAACCAGCTATGTCACTACAACGTTACACCCAAATATAGGCCAGTTCCCTCTTTAATCTCTCAGTAGCACTACCACCCCCGAGCTTGGCATGATTCCCCCCAAGGAATAAGGAACACTAGCAGACTTCACCCATATCCAAGGATACAATAAAATTCAGTCAAGACAACACAGTTGGGTTTATCAGACTTACACAAGCAGTGGTTTACACTTATCCAAATTCACATAAGACACAACCAAGCCAACATATGGGTTTATCAGGCTACCAACCAAGCCATACTTCCAGTTGGGTTTATTAAGCTGCCAAGGAGGTGGAAATACTGACTGCTAAGCTATTGAGATCAACCCCAGAGCTATGAACACCCACACCAGATCTAGAATGACTTCTAAACAATTAAACACCCAACATAAGGAAGCATCCCCTTCTCTGCTACACAGTCCCTCAGGCCATGCCTTCCCTTCCAGTGCTATTCAGGGTATGCAAAGAAGAAAACCAGCCTTTAATATTGGTATGTGAGGTTCCTTCACACACTAGGTTTATCAAGCAAGTCTAGACTCCATTTCCATTCCTCAAATTAGTTCAGATGCCAAACAAGGATGTACACACAGTTATCTCGATACTGGGATTAATAAAACGCATCAGACACCAGGGATTACATACACACAGAGTAATTACGAATTTTGAGCATTGCTAGAGCTAGACCAACTGATACATTTACAGACACCAAATTGATTTTGGGAAATTGTATTCAGGGAAAAAATAATAGACAGGAAAAATCATGAAAGGAAAACAAATTTCCGAACAGGGGAAAATCATAATTGAAAACAAAAACCAAAAGCGCAGAATAGGAGAAATCCCCCCCAAGGGTTTAGATTGAGAATCATTTTTACTTGTTGGCTACTGTGTGAATGCAGAATTGGGTTTCCCAAAATGTTTTTTCCAGTCCAAAATGTGAGGGGAAAGTGAAACACCACCGCATGAGGGAAAAGTAGTTGTTTTTGAGTTTTCTTGCCCAAGAAAATTTAAAAACGTTTTTCCTCGAAGTGGTGTCTGCACATTTAAATTTTTTCCCACTCTTGCAATCCCCCACTCCCTTATCATTAGCAAAAATCATGCCCTCATCTCATTTAGTTGCATTGACATAGCTGGCTGTAGGATTTTTTAATTAAAAAATTGAAATTCTAACATGATTCCCAAACTTATAACATTCAACTAGCATAAAATACCATCGGTCCAACCTTAATTGTCGAAACATAAATACTAAATCGATGGTGGGGATTTTTCCCAGAGATCCACTCCATGATTATTTACATTATTTATTTAAATGCAAATGGGGTAAAAAACTGGGTGTTACATTCCCCTCCCCCTTCAATAACACTGTCCTTGATGCTTTATAGTATTGAACAAAATGCTTTGTTGGTACTACCCTCATCAATCTACAAAATTGAACAAAAATGGATGTGCCAGTCGCATGGCATCTTCCAGCTCCCATGTAGCTTCTTTAGGACCGTAGTGCTCCCATTTCACCTTCACCTATCCTATTGCTCGGTTTTGGAGCATTGTGACCTTCCTGGAAAGGATGCACATAGGCTTGATTTGGAACTCTCCCTCTGGTTCCACCTAAATCACATCCCAATTTATTACATGGTTAGGATCATGTGCATATTTCTTAAGTAAAGAAACATGAAAAATATTATGAGCTCTAGTGCTAGCAGAAAATGCAAGTCTATATGCAATTGGTCCTATTCTTTCAAGCACTTCAAATGACCCACGGTATCTAGGTGACAACTTGGAACAACTTCCAAGATTCAAGGAACTCTTGTTTTCCCTCACTCTGAGGTAAACATGATCCCCAAGACTGAACTATCTGTTCACCCTATGCTTATTTGCATAACATTTTTGTCTGTCCTGGGTTTCTTTCAAATTCTTCATGATCTTTACAACCTCCTGCTCCATCTCTTTGAGCAATAATGGACCAAGAACAACCCTGTTCACTGGATTATCCCAAGTCCACATAAAGCTTCATATCGACTCATCCCCAAGGATGCCCGCTGTCCATTGTTATAAGAAAACTCTACCAGGTGTAAATAGCCTTCCCACTTGGATGGTTTGTCCATCACATACATGCGAAGCATGTCTTCCTGCACTTGGTTAACTCTCCTGGTCTGAGGATGGTAGGACGTGCTAAAATTCAACTTTGTACCCAAATATACAAACAACCCCTTCCAAAAATTGTAAGTGAACTTGACATCTCGGTCAGAGACTATTGCCTTAGGAAATCCATGCAGTTTGAAAATATCCCTCATGAATATCTTTGTGATGTCATCAGTATTATACGTAGACTTAACCCGTATAAAATGTGTTGCCTTTGTCATCTTTTCCACCACAACCATGATTGAATCATGTTGTCTTCAAGTCATTGGCAATCCTGTAATGAAATCCATGGAAATAACTTCCCATTTCCATTCTAGAATCAACAAAGGATGCAACAAACCTATTGGGTGTTGATGCTCAACCTTCACCTACTGACACTTCATGCACCTTGAAATATATTCAGCCATGTCCTTTTTCATTCCTGGCCAAAAGTACTGCTTTCTAGTTGTAGAAATCATCTTCTGATATCCTAAGTGACCAGAATATGGAGCTTGATGGATCTCATCCATAACAACCCTCCTCAAATATTCTACATTTGGAATATACATTTTTTTCTTAGAATTAGTAAGTCCATCTTATTCCAATTTATATCCCTCATACTTCTTTTCAAGTCTTTGCTGCTGGAACTTGTCCTTGACCTATGCATACAATTCATCTTCAGCAACACGATTAGCAATCTGCTTCCTCGAATATGATTGGAAAATACTAATGGATTCCACATGCATTTCCTACACCTTCTTGTTGAGTGCATCAACTACCTTATTCTCTTTTCCCTTTATGTGCTTGATTTCAAAATCAAACTCACACAAAAAATCCAACCATCTCACTTCCCTAACATTCAGAGTAGGTTGATCAAACAAATACTTCAGACCACAATGGTCTATCCTTAGCTCAAATCTTCTGCCCATCAAGTAATGCATCCACATCTTGAGAGCATTTACTATGGCTGTAAGTTCTAGATCATGAGTGGAATAGTTATTTTCGTGCTCCTTCAGCTTCCTGGATTCATAAAATATCACGTGGTTGTCTTGCATAAGAACTCCTCCAAGTCCTTGTCCACATGCATCTGTACACACCACAAAATATTTCACTGGGTCTGCAACTTTCAAGATCGATGCACTTGTGAGAAGATACTTCAACAACTGGAAAATTTATTCACACTTCGAGGTCCATTCAAACTTTATCCCCTTCCTTTGCAAAGAAGTGATATCATGTGCAACCTTGGAGAATCCTTCAATGAATCTCTTGTAATATCCTGCAAGCCCCATAAAATATCTTACCTCTGTCACATTCTTTGGACTAGGCCAATTCTTAATAGCTTCAATCTTCTCAGGGTCTACAGATATACCCTCCTCTGAAATACAGTGACCCAATTACTGAACTCTATCCCTATAGAAGTCACACTTTCTCAACTTTGCATACAACTGATGTTCTCTGAGTAATTGCAATGTTAGTCTCAAATGTTCTTCATGCTCTTCTTCATTCTTAGAATAAACAAGAATGTCATCAAGGAAAACAAGAACGAATTTGTCCAAATACCTACTGAAGTCACTATTCATAAGGCACATAAATGTTGTGGGTGCATTTGTGAGTCCAAATGGTACCACTACAAACTAATAATGTACATACCTTGTCTTGAAGGTTGTTTTATGAATGTCTTTGTCCTTGATTCACACTTGATGGTAACCAGAACTCAAGTCAATCTTGGAAAATACCTTTGCTCCTTTCATTTGATCGAAGAGGTCATCAATTCTTGGAAAGGGATATTTGTTCTTCACTGTGACTTTGTTCAGCTGTCTGTAATCAATACACAATCTGAGTGTACCATCTTTCTTCTTCACAAACAGAACTGGTGCTCCCCAAGGAGACACACTCGGCCTAATATACTTCTTCTCCAACAACTCTTGCAGTTCCATATTTAGCTCTAGTGTTTCTAGTGTACTCATTTTGTAGGTTGTATTGGACACTAGTGCTGCTCCTAGAACACGTTTAATTATGAAATCAATGTCCCTCTTGGGAGGAAGCCCTGGAATATCATTAGGAAACACATCCCTGAATTCCTCCAACACATGAAATTCTTCCAACTTAGGAGTTTCCTTCTCTGTTTCCTCCTCAATATGGGCTGGATACAGGTGACAACCTTTTCTACAAAACTTCTTTAATTGCATTGATGAAATATTCCTCGCATAAATTACCTTTGGAATGCCTCTTACAACTACTGGGTTCCCTTCTTCCTCCATGCATTCAAAAGTCTTATTATAACAGTCAAGCTTTACTCTGTGAGCTTCTAACCAATCCATTCCAATGAGAACATCATTGGAACCAAGTGGTAGAACATTCATATCTACACAAGTGACCAATCCATTCATAGCCAATGGACATTTCTCTACCACTTCACTAACCTTTCTCTTAGTTCTAGTGGCTATTTGAACTAACCAAGACTTGATGTGCTTTACTTTCCTAAGAGCACAAACCTCCACTACTCTAGGAGAAATATAAATGTGAGTAGAACTAGGTTCAATCAAAATAGAAATATATTGCTCAACAATCTTACCTGTAACTTCAACCACTATTGACTGGTGATCTGCTTGGTGGTCTTCTAGTGCTTCATAAATTCTAGGTACGACCCTTGCTACTTGTCCCATGGTTTTTTCCTCTTGAATATTGTATGCTAGCCTTGCATTCTCATTCTCAAGTGGAAAGTACCTACGCATGTGGGGTCCTCCACATTTCCAACATTAGAGTGGTCCTTTGTTCTGTTGTGGATCTTTTGGCTTCTCTCTCGTCACTCTAGCTGGCTACTTCTCAACTTGTGTTGGTTGCTTCTATTGATTCCTAAAGTTAGAAGGTTTGTAACCTTTCTTCCTTTGGTCAGACTTGTCACTCCTTTTGTCCTTCCATGTTTTCTGGTAATCCAATTTTCCTTTGCTTTTCTCATAGCAGTACTTATCCTTCCTTAGTGCTTCCTCAAGAGTCCTAGGTTCATAAAATTCAATCCTGTCTTTTTAAGACTGAGGCAATCCACTTAGAAAATGATGGATATTCACCTTCTCATCTTTTATGTACCTGACATACCTCAACAACTCCAAAAAATTATTGGGATACTCTTCCATAGTCTACTGTCCCAGTCTCATCTCATGGAACTCTTTGATCTTGTCATCATAGTACCTGTCAGAGAGGTACTTCTCCTTGAAATACTTCCAGAATTGTTTCCACACAATATTCCTTTCATTGATATTCTTTACTTTCCTGAAATGATCCCACCATATGGATGCTCTTTCGGTCAAATTGAAAATGGCTACTCTAGCTTTCATATTCCCAGAATAATCTTGGACGTGAAAATATTTTATTATTCCTAGAAGCTAAGCCTTAGCTTCTTGACTAGTCTTTACCTCACCATTGAAGGTAGGCGACTTTTCCTTCCTGAATTCATCTCATGAGTGGTTATGGTAGTGCCTTTTTCTTTGATTCTCATGGAAAGAAGAACTTGAATCCCCAATGGACCTTTCAGAATTAGATGACTCACTAGGTGATCTCTTTATTCTTCTAGCATTGTTCTTACTCCCTTCTGGATTTTCTGTCTAGTCCCCAGAGTTCATCTTTCTCTGAATATCTGTCAAAATTTGTAGCATGGCTGCATTCATCTGATTTTGCTCCTATTGAGCCTTAACCAATCTTTCATTATATTCCCTGTAACTTTGCATCTCCACCATTAGGCTTCTCATGGTGGCTACAAAATCTGGGGGAGTCTCTTGCAATCTTCTTCCATTAGACTCTGTCTCATCATTTCCAACTTGGAAATTTTCCCCCATAGCATCTTCCTCGTACTCATTGGGGTTATGTGCATCATCATGCATGTTGTCGGTTCTCATGGATGAACCAAAACCCAACTTACCGAACTGCACTATGTGGAATGCTGCCTTTGAAGCTTACTATGATTCTGCAAAATGTGTTAATAACATAGTTGTTAAATTATAAATTTATAGCATTTTCAGAATTTCATAACTACTTACCTTCATTTGGAAAAAAAATCTCATATATTGACAACTTCTCAAAACATAGAATTTTATTTTCACAAAGAATGACTGTCTAAAGGGGATTTCCCCCTTATGACGCAAAACTGAAATTCTAGCCATCGTTGCAGCTCCTCATTCTTCTTCCACTTGCTGCCATTGTGGATTCAAATTCTTCTTTCATTCACCCCTTCACCAGCTCGATCTTCCTCTTCCTTTCACCGCTGCTTCGTCGACTTCTTCTTTCTTTTCCAGCTGCTGCTTCACTGTCTCCTTCCTTAGCTTCCACTCGTTGTAGCGGCTCTTTCCTCCACTTCCATCCATTGTAGCGGCTCTTTCCCCAAATCCAACCTGCAACTGTGGCCCTCGATATTCTTTTTCTCGCCTCTATTGTGGCTCGAAACTTCTTTTTCCCATTGTCATTGTGGCTCAAAAATTATTTTTCCTGCTGCTGCCAAGCCAACACTTAGACAATTTTATTTCTTCCTCAGCGATGAGAAACTTGGTTTCCAACCACCGTTGTGGCTCAAGCCCTGACTTCCACCCACCGTTCCAGCTTGGGTCTCTGATTCCACCTACCATTGCAGCTCATGTCTCCTTTTTCCCTCCGACATATCGGCTCAACTTTCTCTCTCTACCGCCACTGCGACTCAAACTCTTTTTCTTCCTGTCGTCATTGCAGCTCTCCTTTAGCCACCCCAGCCACTACAATGGCTCACATTTTTCTTTCTTAGCCTCCAAGGAAAAGTGCTCAATTCTTAGAAAAATTCAAAAGAAATTATGTCTACCTCTTCTCCTGCTGATCATAGAGGCTAGTTCTTCATGGCCCATTGAGGCCCAAAGCTGCAACTAGAGCTCTGATACCACATTGTCACGTCCCCACCCCTCTACTCAGCAGAGAGGACGCGACTAACAGCTATCAACATGGGAAATGTAAGCCCCATGAACATAATATAAAAATGCATGAACTTAAATATACACAGATGCATAAATTATTAACATATAGTGGAAGCATAACCATTCATACAAGCATTCAACATGTTCATAGTAATTCATAAAACAAATACAATTGCAAAAATAAAATACAGGAGAATACTTATCTTGAAAGAACCTTGTCCCGCAACCATCTATGTCACTGCAACATTCCACCCAACCACAAGCCAGCGCGCTCTTTAATCTCTCAGCAGCACTGCCACCCTCGATCTCGGCATGATTTCCCCCAAGGAATAAGGAACACTAGCAGACTTCACCCATATCTAAGGATACAATAAAATTCAGTCAAGCCAACACATTTGGGTTTATCAGACTTACACAAGAAGTGGTTTACACTTAGACAAATTCACATGAGACACAACCAATCCAATAGATCGATTTATCAGGCTACCAGCCAAGCCATCCTTCCATTTGGGTTTATTAGGCTGCCAAGGAGGTGGAAAGACTGACTGCTAAGCTAGTGAGCTCAACCCCATAGCTATGAACACCCACACCGGATCTAACCCGACTTCTAAACACTTACACACCCAACACAAGGAAGCATTCCCTTCTCTACTAGATAGTCCCTCAGGCCATGACTTCCCTTCCAGTGCCATTCAGGGTATGCAAAAAAGAAACCCAACCTTCTAGATTGGTCTATGAGGTTCCTTCACACACTAGGTTTATCAAGCAAGTCTAGACTCCATTTCCATTCCTCAAATCAGTTCAGATGCCAAACAATGATGTACACACCGTTATCTCGGTACTAGGATTAACAAAATGTAGCAGGAACTGGGGATTACATACACACACAGTAATTACACATTTTGAGCATTTACAGAGCCAGAACGGCTACTGCATCTACAAAAACCAAACCGTTTGCTGGTCATTGAATTCAAAAACACCAAATTGATTTTGGGCAATTGTATTCAGGGAAAAACTAGCAGACAGTAAAAATTGTTAAAGGAAAACAAATTTCCGAACATGGGAAAATTGTAATTGAAAACAAAATCCAAAAACACAGAAGAGGAGAAATGCCCCCCAAGGGTCCAGAATCTGAATCATTTTTTCTTGTTGGCTACTGCGTGAATGTAGAATTGGGTTTCCCAAAATGTTTTTCCCAGTCCAAAACGTGAGGGTAAAGTGAAACGCTATCACATGAGGAAAAGTAGCCGTTTTTTAGTTTTCTTGCCCAAGAAAATTTAAAAACGTTTTTCCCCGAAGTGGTGCTATGCCCATTTCAAATTTTTCCCACTCTTCTAATCCCCCACTCCCTTATCCTTAGGAAAAAACATGCCCTCATCTCATTTAGTTGCGTTGACATAGCTGGCTGTAGGTTTTTTTAATTAAAAAATTGAAATTCTAACATGATGTTTGAACTTATAACGTCCAACTAGCATAAAATACCATCAACCCAACCTTAATTGTAGAAACATAAATACTAAATTGATGGTGGGTCTTTTTCCCAGAGCTCCACACCATGATTATTTACATCATTTATTTAAATGAAAATGGGGTCAAAACCGGGGTGTTACAAGATTGTTTTCACTTCACAGCCGATGGCTGGGGGAAACCTCAACCAACCCTATTGCAATTTTGGTCCAGGGAATGCTTCCCACCAAATTCCTCAAATCCAATCTTTGTCTAGGCCTCAATTTCCTTTTATGGAAACATTAAACTTTCCATATGTATTGAAATTAATGAATGATCTGGTGAGTCATGACTACAATTGGCCATCTGTCCCAGTCAAACTACCTTCAAGCATCCCTAAGTTCAAGGGATAAACTGGCGAATATCTAGGAGACCATGTCACAAATTTCCATCTTTGGTTCTCTTCAAACTCGTTGAATGATGATTCCGTTCGATTAATACTTTTTCAATGAACCCTAACCAGTGTGGTGACTAAATGATAAAGCATACTCCCTTCCACTTCTTATGATAGTTTTTATGATTTAGCAACGATCTTTCTTAATCACTTCCAAATCCCTGTCTGGTATGATTCCAACATAGATATGTTTTCCACTTTTATACAAAATAAATCCACACATATATCTGATCACTTTCATGTGTAGCGACGATAGAAGAGATTGATTAAGAATAATATACCTACTGAATTTTTACTAGAGTGGTTTTTGAAGTCACTTTTTCCTCACATCTCAAAAGATGTCTCTACTTTAGGAGTAACTAGAGAAGAAGAAGCCATACTCAAATCCCAATAGCTTGACCTTATTTATGCTCAGTTTGGGATTCTATATGAAATTATACCCAATGCACCTGGATCAAATGCTGACCTTGTGAAACCAAAACCTAGACCACATGTCGATGGAATTGTAGGTTTAGTTGAAACACCTATTGTACAATATTTGGATAAACAAATGCATGGGTTATAAGTGAAGCAATTTGAAACAGAGGTGACTAATGTTGCCACACCTTACCCTCAAGCGATTAACATTGTACAATCTAACCAAAAGGGTACTCAACAATCTAGTGGGAAAAATAATAGAGGAAGGGAGAAGGTAACCAAAACAAACCCAAACCCACGAATAATGCTGAGGGGGGTAAGAAAGAAAATAAAATGGTGAAATTCCCTTACAATATTTTCCAAGAATATCACCCAAATTACCAATTCCCCCTTATGAAACAAGCTCATAAGTTGCTTAAACAACAACCTAGTGTCCTCAAATATCCATTTTCAAAAAGGAAAAAATACAACTTCGAGTGGATCTAGCATCACTGGGGGCACCCAAGGTGCCTCTTCATCTGATCAATATTATATTAACATGGTTCTCTACCCCACCCTACTACAAACTAGAGACACCACAAAAGGATAAACAAACTGTTGAAACATTGGCCTCTCTCTCCATTGAAAAATCAATCGATCTTATGCCTAAAATAATGAAAGGATTCTTTAAAATGGAATCATAGAATCCTAATGCGAGAGATGCTCCTAACTATTTAGTTGTAGAATATTTATCCCAAAAACCGTGTGCCATGTCTTCCTAATAAGTGATGCAAAGTTGTCCCTCACAAAGAAATGCGCTTCTAGATGTTATAGGTGGTCTTGAATCTACAGGTCTAGTAGCTAAGTTTGATATGTCTGATGTCAAACCATGCTTGCCGTATCACATTGTTGTTTAGGATTAAGCACCATTGTAACCTAGGGTCTGGGATTACCAACTTACTACTAATCTTACAAACAATCAGCTTTAACAGATAATAGAAAGGGAATAGGAAGAAAAGTCTTAACTTACCGGATTACCAACGGTTGATCCAAGCTTGATCTTCTCCTGCTCCTCTTCTCTCCAAAGCTTCCAAGGATGCACCTCTTTCACTTGTAAAGAGAAAATTCTCCAAGTAATATATCATGCATGTATATATAAGAGGCTAGATAAAAAATATATCAAATACATAATCAAATATATTCATTAACCGCGATACATGAAAGAGACTCAACACAATGTTGGAAGAAGAATTCTCTTTACTAACAATCAGTGAACGAGATAAGAGTACAACCTAGCTTCTGAGACAAGGACTCTTCTGCAACCAAAGGACTCTAATTTCTACTGCTCCAAGACTTTTGAAGATATACCACCAGTATGACTTTTCTCTCCAATCTTGATTGATTAATGCCCACCCCAAGGCCTCTATTAATACTTTGGGAAATAGAGTGATTTCAAAGGTTGGGGTCGTTGAAATAGTTGGGACAGTTGATGATTAGGGCCCAAATAATCTCAATTAATCTCGTTTTATATTTTTTAATGTCGAACCAAGGTGTACATGACTATTGATACAGGAAACCTGCATATGACACGTGAGTTGCTCAAAGGAAACTCGCGTACGTTGATGTACGCGGGTTGCAATGTAGATAGTCGTGTACAGTACGCGAGTTTCCATGGAGATAGTCACGTATGCAACTCAACACTTAGAAAAATTATATAGCAAGCTGGTTTAAGGTTAAATGCATCCCAAGTCATTCCCATCTATAGTGTTTTGGAAAAATTCAATCCTAATATGTCCTTTTGTGTACCAACATAAGGAATGTCAACACTCGAATGGAGAAGTTCCATTTGGGTTGATGGCAGATGCCCCATAATGTGTGAGGTCAAAGGGAAACGATGGCCAAAATACATTTCAATCATTATCTTGGAGAACTTATAAGTCCAATGGAGCAAAGGAAGTACCTGAAACAAATACATAGTAATGTCATATACAAAGTCATATATGAGGATGCCATGTTCAATATACTGGAACACTATCTCCTTTACAATATTTCAGTACATCATATGATACGGGTTCAAAACCATGTATATGACAAAGGTGGATTGAAGCCATGATATACAATAATAATGAGTCTTCAAATATCTGGAAGCTGTGTAAGTGATCACAACATAAGCTTGCGCAACTTAGGCCATAGATATGAACCTAAGGTCTTCGTCAAAACTCCAAAAGAACCAGTACAATCCAAGCCATGTGAATAGATGTTATTGAAGTCGAAACATGGATAGGATTCAACAGATTGTCAACCAATAGGTGATAATCAACAACTGAAGCAAAGGAATTCACCAATAATGAAATTGAATCCTAAGGTACTATCGTTAAAAACTATACGTCTTCGTCGTCAAGAAGTGCTGATGAGAAACCATACTGTGATGAGGAAGGAAATAGATCCTCCAATGGATCACAAGAGTCACTAGGAACTGGATAGAGGAAGGGACACACAAGTAATAAAAAATAGGACAATGATGGAATTAGGATACATATTAGATGCAGGGATAAATCCTTGAACAGTAAGCATGACACAGAGATGACCCAAGGCATCTTTTAACTTTGCATATTATACAACTAGACTTATCTGTCATGTAGGAGACATGATTAGATTCCCCAGGTATAGCGGGCAAGAGGAGGAGTAAGAAACTCAAAGTGATAGATGAACTTAAAGTAAACACTGAGACATGAGTATCGAAAAAAAAAGAGAGTGCTATGTTCAAGGAAGATATGCTGCCACCTATTGAAAATCAAAAGAAAAATTCTTCCTTATCTTTCCTATTAAATTTTAACGAGTCCAGGAAACTCAACTCAAGTCTCTCTTCATTTTTTGACAAGCTTGAAGAGAAGAGGGAATAATGCTTGATAGTGTCAGTGATTCGTGGATTTTATGAGCCCGAACTAGTACATGCTCACTTGGTGTTTTCATATTTAGAGATTTTGAAAACTCCGAAGAAGACTCCAGGGGGGTCCTTTTTCATCCAATTTAGTCTCCTGAGGCTGAAAAAGTATAAAACATACCACAGAAGAACTCTCTTAAATTCCATAGAAGAAAAGGTGAACCCTTTCCGTACTTAGTGAGGGAGGTCCAAAAAAGGTTAAATTACCACCTACCTAATTCTCCTTTGAGAGCAGCATATAGCTTGAGTTTTAGCAGTGTGAAGGAAAGCAAGATCACTAGGAAAGATCCATTTGAGTATGAGAAATGGGGCTTACAACAATAAACTCGATGTTTTGTTCTTGGTGTTTAACGAGCATGACAAAGACATAAAGTACACTCGAAATCTTTTTCATGTTTAGGTCCAGATCATGAAAAAGAGAAAACTGAGCTCATACCGGGTGTTCCTTTTCTGTAAATTTAGTCCCTCAGGTCCAGAAAAGTGATAAATATACCTGAGAATACTCTTCTTAATTCCACAGAAAAGAGAGTGATCCTTTTCCTTTATTATTCCACATGGTCCGAGAAAGAGATAACCTACCACCAATGTGGATTCCCATTCACATATTCTTAATGATGTTGAATGGACAAGTTTACTTGGCAGTCAAGTCTATTTTGAGGAGTTAGACTTGGGCCTAAAGAAACTCCATAAGGGTGGGGAGTCTTATAGAAGGATAGCTTGTAAAAAGAGACCAAAATGAGGCTCAATTTGGAGTGAAAAATAGCTAATAAGACTCCCCTGAACCTATGACAAATGCAGCATGAGTATCAAAAGACAATAAGTGGGTTCTAATCGAGGATACTCATGTGAGGAAAATTTTATCCATGGAAGAACAATGGCATAAACGAGGTACTAATGGTTAAAATACCATAGTCCATGGTCAAAGTGGTAATTCTAGGATTAAGATGGATTAGGTATGAATGAAAAAATGCATGTGAATGACCGAAATCCTATCCTATATGAGCAAAAAAACAACTTTAAATGACCTTAGACCTATCACATTGAAGAAAAAGATATGGTATTAGTTTGATTCTTATATAAAAAATATGAACTATAGGTAAAAACCCACTTTTAAAATAATATTTCTATAAATAGTTCAAAATAGAAATCAAAACTCACCATTTGACTTCTTTTAAAATAATATTTCTATAAATAGTTCAAAATAGAAATCAAAACTCACCATTTGACTTTTTACCCAAAATAGACAAGTTTTACCTCTGCCTTTGATTGCTCGTTGCAGAAGACTCGGTGGACAATTCTCGAAACCACAAGTGCCAGGTAAAAATACACTCCATGCTCTTTCATTTGATCCAAGCAAATTTCAATTTTTGGCTAAATTTTGATGTTTTCTACCGTCCTCAAAGAAAGCATGTTCTATATGTGGGTATGGTATATCAACAGTCGTGTACACATGTTCTATACGTGGGTTGCTCGAAGGCAAGTCACGTACAATATGCGACTTGTCTAAAGGACAGTCATGTACACTACGCGAGGTAGGAAAAAGCTATGTAGGGCCAAAAAAACAAAATTTTTATATGAATTTAATGTTTAATGAATGAATTTTTATCAGATTGAAATATGGTGCTTGAGTGGAGGGAGAGGGAGCATGAAGACAAGGACCAAGAATCTCTACAAGATGCCCCCACGGTAAATGCTTTGTGGCAAAGTGGGTTATTAAAATTCTTCTGTACCTCACCTATGCGATCAAATGTTCACCTACTAGAGTTTTTGATAAACTATTGGGATCATGATCTTGGTATGTTTGACCTACAAGGTGAGATTCTATAGATTACCTCGGAAGATGTCTACTTTATCTCCGGTTTGTCACAATGGGGGGCTTCGGTTAACTTGGAAGGTACCGGTAGAGGCGGTGACCTTCTAAGTGTGCAGAACTACATAGATATATACTGTGTGCTTAGTACTCAAAAGAGGGGTAGCTGCATCCCTATTGTACATATTCACAACTTTCCATTACAGGTGTTGGCAAGTACTATAGTGAGGGTTGCAGGGTCATCATCACTTCACCTTGCAACTCAAAACCAAATGAGACTTGCAGTGGACTGTCTACAGGGAGCCCTATATGAGTGTTGTTTGGGAGTAATCCCGATAATGAGGAAGCATCTCTCTGATTGTAAAAGAGGCCGACGAAAAAACCTTCAGTTATTCTAGCATATTGGTGGCGTTTTTCTTTGAGAGGGTGCCTGGTTTGAGTCCTACAGTACCACTACCAGTTCGTTCTCCCTGTCATCCTAGACTGAGTAGGTGGGGATAAATTTTCCTCCTCTAGGGAGGCGATGGATCGGTTCAGAGTGTATACGATGACGACTTTTACTTTTGGTGGGAGCGACAGGTACTAGCACTGGAACAGTTTCCATATGCTGGACTAGATTTTCGAGGTGACACCGACCTTGTCCTCCCTCTTGGAGGAGAATGGGGAGCGTCAGGTATTTTTGTTTCCAAGTTTTAAAATTTTTATGAATTTTAGTCATAAAGATATGTACATATGTATAAGAGTTTTTAATCCTTCAAAATGTTAAAATGCAGATATTGGACCAATCCGCCCTGCTGGGCATCCATGCATGTATGTGCATCTTGTGGTGGGAGAAGACCATGGTTTGATCAGGTTTCTTGAGGGAAATATGGCTAGGATTACCCAAAGAGTGCCTACTTTACGCATTGAGCATATCCCTACCGCTATGCAGGAGCTAGTGGTTGGTATACCACCTGTCTGGATACGCCTTATGAGGCGGGTAGCTAGAGTAGTACTTGTATACATCGACGCTGTTGAGGCTGCTGCAGCTGAGGAAGCTGAAGAAGCCTGAGAGTAGGGTGATCAGGATGATCAGGGGGACCAGGGTGGTCTAGGTGACCAGGGTGGACATGATGACTAGGGTGGTCAAGCTTAGACCTAGGAGCATTTGATGGACTTCGATCCATTTTTTGTATATTATACTGTTATGACTGGATCTAAGGATCAGAAAATCGACCTATCTATATGGACAGATATTCACACACACACACACACACACACACACACATATATATTGTCAGTTTTATTTACATGTGTTTTGTAATGTGTCCGTTGTATATTTTTATGCAAAATATCTTAAGTGGCAATGCAAGATATAATTAGCATAAGCATCAGTTAATGAATTTTGATTTCTTGGAATATGATTGAATGTAATAAACTCAAAATTTCTTTCCAATAACGTAACTTGCATAAACTAACTACCAGTTGAGAGTCAAGTTATACTTCCAGCTGAGTGATACCATGTGACAAAGCATCCCATAAAATCTCAATGACAGCCCTGTATTCGGCCACATTATTGGTAGCAGGACCTAGGCAAGCACCTCCAGAGGCAATTAGCTGTCCTTAGGGTGAGTAGATGACCCATGCGACTGAAGGCAGGTTACAAGTGTGGCGACTAGCACCATGTGCAAAACCTATGAACCACTCAGAAGACATCTATAACAACCAACAGATGGTATAAAAAACACAAATCGATGAACTATTGTACATAAAATACATACAATAAAAATACAGGAAAAAGCACTAAGCCTAAGCATAGTACTTTTTCAAGTAGAGCCCATTTATAGGCTTGGGTAGCTTATTCCCTTCGAAATATATCAATTCATACACACCTTTCTTCAACACTTTTGACATGACATAAGGTCCTAACCACATAGACCTAAATGTTCCTGCCCCCAGGGGTTCTTTGTCTTGATCCCAGAGCAAGCCAAGCTCCCCTTCATAAAAAATTTGAGGTTTGACCAATTTATCGTATTGTTTTTTTACCCTATTTTTATGAGCCTCATTTGCTATCAGTGCATATCTACGCTGCTCATCTAGATGTTCTAAATGTAATAAACGTTCTTCTAGCTCAGTCGTATCAGGTAGCACATGAATAACAATATTTAAGGATGGGATTTCACATTCGACTGGGGTGACTGCTTCCACTCTGTGAACGAGTTGGAAAGGAGAGAACCCTGTAGCATTTTTCACATTGGTCCGATATGCCCAAAGTACAGGATATAACATGATGTGCCAATTGGAACGAGCTACATTAATAGTGCGCTTGAGAATAGTCTTCAAGGTTTTATTTACAGCCTTGACTTGATCGTTTGCTTGAGGATAGAAAGAAGATGAATGCTGTTGTCTAAACCCTAGAATAGTGGTCAATTCAGTCATCATACTATTTTGGAAGTGACTGCCATGGTCAGTGACAATCTCTTTAGGGATACCGAATCATGCGATAATTTCGTTGAAAACAAAAAAAGCTGCAGTTTCCCCGTCAGCTTTATAGGTGGGCATTTCCTCTGCCCACTTCGTGAAATAATCTACAGCAACAATGATATGTTTGTGCCCCCTAGTCGAGACTAGGTTACATGTCACATAATATATCCCCCACTTCATGAAGGGGCCCACTAAGATGATGGGAAATAACGGAGCAGGATGCGACCTCATCTTTCTGTTGTAAAGCTAACAAGGATGACATCACTTCACGGCTTCCACACAATCTTTAAAGATCGTGGGCCAGAAATAAATGGCACGCAAGATCTTTTGGGTCGTTGCTAACCCAGATAAATGACCCCCACACACTCCACTATGGGCATCATTTAGGATAGTATCTGCTTCTTCATGGGTAATACATTGACGCAAAACAGAATCTACCCCCCTACGATATAAAGTATCTCCAATAATGAGGTAGTTTTTGGCATGTACACGTAGTTTGCGTCATTCTTAACACGAGAAGGCTGTAGGGTATTTTAAAGTCTGGAGATAGACAAGTATATCTCCGTACCAAGGGTTAGAGGTGGAAATAAAAAATATATGCTCATCTGGGAATGAGTCTTCTTTAATGGCTACATCTTCCTCTACCGAAAATTATGTAATGAGCTCAGCAAAAACTAAGGATTTCTTGGATTTGGAAGATTGGAAATCTAAGTCAAACTCCTGAAGAATGAATATCCATTTATTGAATTTGCCTCCAACTATCCGCCGAGACAAAACACATTGGAAAGGATTAACATTCACCACTACCATCGTGGTCCTCACTAAGATGTAGTGACGCAACTTTTGAACAGCATACACAGATGCCAAGGCCATGACTAAAGCATGGATGAGATAATAGACGACATGCTCTTGGAGCTTATCATCCTCCTAGACTAGTACTACCCCTATGGTTGACTCAGATGCGGCCAGATACAATATAAAATCATGAGAGTAATATGGTGGGTGCAATAGCAGTGCTGACAACAAATATTTTTTGAATGCCTTGAATGCAAGTTTTTCAATTTCATCCCATACAAATGGGGGGTCCTGTTTCAATAGGCGCATGAAATATTTAGTAATCTTGGCATAATTTACAATAAAACATCGAAGGAAGTTGGACTTCCCTTGCAAGATTTGAAGCTTCCTGATAGAGCAAGGAGGAGGCAGATTTACGATGGCCTCAACTTTCAAAGGATCCACCTGAATGCCTTTGTTGGAAACAATGAATCTGAGCAGTCTCCCTGACTCGACATGGAAAACACACTTGTGGGGATTCAAGTGAATTTTGTAGTATCTGCATCATTCAAAAATCAAACGCAAGTGATCTGGGTGATTGATCCTCTTATGAGAATGTGCTGGAAGATCATCAAGGTAAGGTTCGACAATGGCTTTAATGTCATGAAAGGAAAAATTCATTTCCCGTTGAAAGGTTGCCCCTGTATTTTTCAATCCAAAGGGAATTTTCTTGTACGTGAAGGTACCCCAAGGACAAATAAAAGCTATTTTATGTTGGTCTTTCAGTTTAATTTGGATTTCATTATACCTGGAGAAACCATCCATAAACGAAAATACTTCACTTCCCACACAAGCATCAATAATTTGATCTATGAATGCTGTGGGGTAGTTGTCCTTGGGATAGGCTTTGTTTAGATCCCGAACGTCAGTACAAATGCGTATAGTACCTTGATTTTTGTCAACAGGAACAGGGTTGGATACCCATTCTGTCAAAGCTATCGGGTAAATGAAACCGGCTTTCAGCAGTTTCTCAACTTCAGCCTTAACCACTGTCGCTTTACGTGGATTGGCAGGTCTCAACTTTTGTCGAATGGGTCTAGCATCAGGGTAAGTTCAGATTTCATTCTCGACTATTTATTGATCTATGCTTGGAATATCCTCATATGACTAGGCAAATATGTCATGAAATTCCTTAAACAAGGCTATATAGATCATAATCTCCTCCAGAGAGCAGTTCGTGCCAATGTGTACATTTTCCACAACGTTTGGTTTTGCAGAGATGTTGACAGGAATTGTAGTGAAAATGTCTTCCATATTCCCCTAAGCAAATATTCCTTCCCTTGGTAAGGGATTAATAGGTGTATCAACATCACCTGCCAGTCTCATATGGAATTCCTGGTTCTCGATCTTGCTTAACTCTGGAAGAAAATAGGATCGATGGTGAAGATCCTCGTAGATCTTATCTCGTTTGCACATGGATTCCAGAATGGCTTCATCCAAAGGCAAAACCATATCTAAGCAATCTGTAGAATGCAAAGAATTCACTGCCCAAGCAGGCAGATAGGCTTCTTCCAGTTCTTATGAGACAGTGAGAGGGATTGGAATGGGATCAATAGTGGTATGAATGATAGCTTGATAAGCTACTTCCTCTACTGATAGGGGCACTTTAGGTTCATGGTGGGAAGGAAGAACCCAAGGATCTGTTCTATCAATAACCGTTGCTATAGACTTCCCTACACTAGTAGAACCTAGATAATTAATCGGAGTTGGAATATCAAATGTTCCCATTAATGATGCATACATTCCAGCCCCTAAGCTCTCTAAAGCAGGTTTAACCTGATCAACCAATGGTACAATGGACTCATTAGTTTCCATGCGGCCTTTTCAAGTAAAACTGAGTTGGTCTACAGTAACCAACTTCCCTTCGTGTGGAAACACTACTACTTGAAATACAGATGATGCAATAGCTAACATGGTGTAAGTCCAACTTCTCCCCAAGATCAAGTTATAATCCAACGGTGCATCAATCACCTCTACCTCAATAGACACTGCTTTCTCTGCCAACTTAATTTTGAAATCCAGTAGGATACCATGTGGACGAAATGACCTTCCGTCGAAAGCAGTAAGTAGGGTGTTCGATGGAACTAGCTCTGGAGATCCAAGAGCTTTCCAACAAGATAGGGACATGACACATGTAGAAGCACCCTCGTCGACAACTACCCTTCCAATGGTTTTTCCACCATGGATGACATCTATCGATAAGGCTACATGATATGGCAGGCGAATTTTGACATCAGACAAATTAAAATTCACCATGAGACTCAATGAGTCCATGCTTCCTAAGGCTGCTAAGAGTGCATGTCACTGGGCAGGACAACTCTGTAACACCTCTAAAGCTGACATCGCACAAGGAGTCTCGGATAAATCTTCAACTACGGAATAGTTTTTTGCAGCCCTAACATTGGGATTGCACAAGGTTTTCTTGAAGACACCTTTCGATATATTGGGAATAGGTTTGGCAGGTTTCTCAATCGTGAGAGGGTTGGAAGTTTCACCTATAGACATACCTTCCTCTAAAGCCTCTATTTCATAGTTCTTGTTCCTATTCTGGAGTAAAGTCTGGGATCGAACCATGTTGATATAATTAGGGTCAGGAGCATTTGGGGTGCCCCCTACTGCATTTGAAGCTGAAGCTGAATTCTGTCCTTGGGGAAAATGATCCTTCAGGACAGTTGGTTGTTGTCCTTTTAACAGCTTCTAAGCTTGTTCCATAAGGGGACATAGATGGGTCAGGTTCTTCATGGCACAATTTACATGGGAATTTCACCTTCTTCTTTTCTTTCTTTCCCCCATCAGCATTGTTTGTGGGTTTTTTCTTGTTTTGGTTTCCCTCACCTTTTTTTCCTTTCTTCTTTTTCCCATCGGGCTGCTGATTGCCCTTCTAAGAGGATTGTGCAAAAGAATTTGCATTCTGGGGTGAGGGGGCAGCCTTTTCTGCCTTTGTTGTATAATGTTTGACAGACAACTCATGGAGCTATTTAGCCAAAGACTCTACAGTGGGAGATTTCACAGAACCAACCACACCATCGATATGGGGTCCAGGCTTAGGTTTCTCTACATTCTGCATTGGCCTCGGTGCTTATAAAATCCCAGACTGAGAATATATCAAATCTAGATGCTGGGCCTTAAGGATAGCCTCTTCCTCATTGGTCACTCCTGAAGTAGATACATCCTTAGATATATATGGCAATAGGGATTTAAGGAACCATTCTAATAAGAACTCGAGAGGAATAGTGGCTTTGATAAGGATATTCCATCTTCTCCACTATTGGATGTGATCCGAAATATTAGTGGCCTTATCCTACCGAAAGGTAGACAACAAGTCTGTCCCAAAATCATATCAGACAAGAAGTTGGAAGTGACTAAGAAATACATTAGCCAAGTCCCAAAAACTGTTAAACACAACAGAAGGGAGTTCAATATACCATTTTGATGCAGTATTGGTTAGAGTTCTTTGGAATAGCCTCAACTGAACTAAATCATCGTTCAGTGAGTTGGAAGAGCAACACAAATGGAAAGTGGTGACATGAGCTCCCATATCATCACCAACTTTTCCTTCGAATTTTGGGATATCCGAGGGCAGCTTAGTAGGAACGGGTGGCCAGGAGGAGTTATGTCTCACCAGGTAATTCATTAGTTTCGACAAATCTGGCAAATTTAACATTTCTAGGAAAGGGAGCTTGGGTCTAACCAGAGCATTAAAAGTACCAGCTTTGCGATTAGAGGGACTTGCCCCCATGTTCCCATATGTGAAGGTGGGGTTCCCCCTTGCTGCCGTTTGTGAAGTGGTTGGGATAATTTGGAAAGGATTCCATCCGTAAGCCATCATATTTCTTATGTGCAATGCAGTGTATGAGGTTCTAGTTGCCCCAGTTGAAGCTGGGGTTTGGAACATAGGGGCAGGTATCCCTTTGCTGAAAAGCCAAAAAGGAGAGCTCGTGAAAGGAGCTGAAACAAGAGTTTGAAAACCTTGACCATAAGGATTAGGGTTTCCTAACTACACCCCTACATATGCGGGTGTTGGACCTACATATGGAGTGGATGGGAGAATGTTCCCCCCATTCCAAGGAAAACCCTAGACAAATGCCGAGGATCCTATAGGACCACTCTGAGCAGTGTGTGCGAAGGAAGTAGGAACTAAAGGTACACTAGGAATCCTAGTGACCATACCACCAAAATTACTTGCTAAAATTGTGGGAGCCGGTGGTTAAACCACCCAGCAAGCTGGAGTTAGCGGTTTTGTAGGTATACTTGTTCTAGGGGCACCTACCAGGGGAGGTGGCACCCCTTCAGCCGGAGCAGCTGAGGTGGAAGTAGAAAAAAATTCTCCTATAGTAGACATTAGTCTACCCAAAGGGACACCAATCATGGGTGGATTGAAAGGGAGAACCTGAACGATCACTGTATCGTTTAAGTCAGTTAGAGGTAATTAAAGTTCCTTGCAAACTCGTCAGACTACAAGTCTTCTATCTCAACTATGTTTAAATTAAAATGGTTTGCCCTAAGTTCTGGTTCACCCAAAACTTCACTAAATCCTATCGGTTCAAAAGAACCGTGTGTGTCTAATATCCTCCTTTGAGGGGGAGGAGGAGTTTCCAATGTGATAAGTGGAGGAAGGCTTTGCAACCTTCATGACCTTCTGATATATTGGTCCTCCATGATTGTAAATTTCACTCTTCACACCCTAAGGTTAGCTAAAACACAAACAAACCACAGAGTAATCACTACAAAATTTCCTAAAGTCTCAAC
The DNA here is from genome assembly GCA_001517045.1 of Pseudotsuga menziesii. NCBI lineage: Eukaryota > Viridiplantae > Streptophyta > Pinopsida > Pinales > Pinaceae > Pseudotsuga > Pseudotsuga menziesii. The sequence continues at coordinate 146,848 of LPNX011071374.1, forward strand.
AATCACAAGGGATATAAGATATGCTTTCTAGAACAAAGCTGAGAGACAGTTTCTTGGTGTCCTTGAAGAGGTTCTTAGGCACAAGCAGAGGAATCACCCACCGCCCTCCTACAATTTCAACAAGGGTTACCTTCCAAGCCTATCCAAGGTGAACCAGAAATATCCTTCCAGTTAACCTGTGTATAAACCCTAGATGTCAAAGAGACTAAATGCTACCTTAACTATATCAATAGTATGGGGGGACAGTCACAAGCCTGATTCGTACACATGGGTAGGGTAGAAAATCCCAAAACTCTGTCTAGGACAGAATCCCCAGATGTGTAAAAATATTGGTCTACGTTTTAACAAGGAATCGGAGGGTTATCTCCTCGGTCCAAGCCTCCATGCGGCCTTGTGCTTAAATCTCGTTTGAGAGGAGCTTCCTAGATACTATCAACACAGAGAAGGATTTACCTATCGATTGGCCAACTACGTCTGAATTTAAGTACTTGTGGGGAGTTTACACTTCCTATTCCACAAGTATAGCCTAAGCTAGTAGGTGTATGACCCTATAAAACAAAACTTATTAATAAATTTTAAATTATAACGTTCATTTTAAGGGCGGTTCTTAGTCAGAAGGTAAGTGGTGTGAATGACTATAATATTATACTCAATAAGAAAATTAAAAAAGTGTATAAAATGAATTCCAAAAGAAATCATAGCTACTTAAATCAAGCTTCTTTTTCTCTTTGTAGATATGAACTAATGAAATTACAACTAAGCAAAAAAAGAGTAAGACTTGTTTTTTGTAATTTTTGAGATTTTATTCGAAAATACTAAAAATAAAACTACGATATGGAATTAAAATGCAAATGTTTCCAATGTTTTTTCTTCGCTTTTCTTCACTTTTTAAAAAATTACTATGCACCTAAATGCAAAAATTCTTTAGTATGCTTGAATAATCAGACCATAAAGCAAGCAATATGAAGTATAGCAGACTTGTAAGAACCAAATTCAACCACCTAAAGAGGAGACTTGGCAACCACCTAGCTTGGGAAGAAACAATGAATGAAATCCACTAAAAACAATAAAGGGAAAGTGACAAACTGAAACTACTTGAAAGTAGTACAGAGTACAAGGTATCTAAAATCCTGATCACTGATTCAGATACACAGCACTGAACCTATCACCCAAATAGGATAATCCACTTCAAATTGTTAAAAGAAAGAAGACTCAAATAACAAAAACTCAAGAGCTTATTGAAAAGCACAAAGTATGGTACACACGACTTTCAGACCTACAGCAAAATGCCAGCACTAGAAGACCCCAAAGCAGAGAAAAATTCAAATAAGATAGGGACAAGCAACCCTACCTAAAAATTTGCTTCTAAGAGATGTATGCGTCTATCTAATAGAACAACCCACATACTGTATGTGACTGTCCAGTATAGAAACCCACATATATAAGTTGTTGTATGCAACTGTGTAGCACAACAACCCGCGTACAAAACAAAATTTTTCCAAAAAAGAAAAAAATAATAAAGGTCTCTAAAACACTACTGCAAATCAAATCCAAGGTATAAAACCAGACACTGAATCAGAGCAAAGACTAGGCAAGTATCTACAGGACTAACCCACAATAGGCTGGACTTCCCAATGGAGTCGCCAGTTCTGTTGTTCAGGATTAAGCACCCTTGTAACCTAGGGTCTGGGGTTACCAAATTACTACTAACCTTGTAGACAATCAAATTTAACAAAGAATAGAAAGGGAATAGGAATAAAATTCTTGACTTACCCGATTACCGACAGTTGATCCAAGCTTGTTCTTCTCCCTCTCCTCTTCTCTCCAAAGCTTCCAGGGATGCACCTCTTTCACCTATAAAGAGAAAATTATCCAAGTAACATCTCATGCATGTATATATAAGATTTTAGCTAAACAATATATCAAATATATTCATTAACCATGATACATGAAAGAGACTCAACACAATGCTAGAAGAAGAATTATCTTTATTAACAATCAGTGAATGAGATAAGAGTATAACCCAACTTTTGAGACAAGGACTCCTCTGCAACCAAAGGACTATGAGTTTTGCTGCTCCAAGAATTCTGAATATATACCGCTAGCATAACTTTTCTCTCCAATCTTGATTGATTAATGCCCACCCCAAGGCCTCTATTAATACTTTGGGAAATAGAGTGATTTCGAAGGCTGGGGTGGTTGAAACAGTTGGGACAGTTGATGATTAGGGCCCAATTAATATCAATTAATCATGTTTTATATTTTTTAAGGTCGAAACAAGGTGTACGTGACTATTGATATAGGAAAACCACGTATGATGCACGATTTTCTCATAGGAAACCCGCATACGCTGATGTACACGGGTTGCAATGCAGATAGTCGCGTACAGTACGCGAGTTGCAATGGAGATAGTCACGTACGCAACTCAACACTTAGAAAAATTATATAGCAAGCTAGTTTAAGGGTAAATGCATCCCAAGTCATGCCCATATATAGTTTTTTGGAAAACTTCAATCCTAATATGTCCTTTTGTGTACCAACATAAGGAATGTCGGCACTCGGATGGAGAAGTGCCATTTGGGTTGATAGCACACGTTGCTTTTCAAATCAAATTATTCCATGGGACTAAAACCACTGGATGAATGATTGTTGATGAAGGTGTTTTTGCTTGTGTAATGGATATATCCTGTTGGCAAGCTTTAGGATCCCCTGATTTGGTTCCATCTACAATCTTGCTCATTGATTTTGATGGTAGGTATTTTTTTCTGCACGATATTCTACCTTCTTTTGATATTGCGTTGGTGGGGAAAGTAGTTTCGGTTGAGGTTGAAATGGTAGACACTCCTCTAGATTATAATTTTCTTTTGGATAGAAATTAGACTTATGCTATGTGTGCTATCCCATTGTCTGTGTTCCAAGTACTTATGTTTCCTCATGAAGGAAATATGGTTCCAATTTATCAATTTTCATTTACCCAAAAAAGTCGTCCAGATTCATCGAAATTAATTATAGCGATGATTGATCAGGATTTCCCAACAAATGAGAGTCTAGGAGTAGGAATGTATACTTATCTTATGGGAACTTTCGATTTTCCTGCTACTGTAAACTATATTGGATAAACTAGTGTGGGGAACATTGCTTTTACACAAGGAGATTTTACAAATAGGAATGATCCATAGATTTTACCCATGCTAGATGAACCAAAAGTTCCCTTATCTACAAAATAGTTGCTTACCAAGATCTTTATGATGCTGCGGTAGATCGCATCATGAATCCTTCGGTCTCCGAGGAGTCATATGAGGAATACTTTCCTACATGGGCCACAAAATCTATGTGTTCTTCTGACTACTTAGATATGGTTTTTCGTTCAGACGAATCTATTTTGGAAGCTACGATAGGAATTGATAAGCCTTGGGAATTTATCATGGGGGAATCACCGACGAAACGATATGATATCACGTTCGTTCATATTGGGGGCTTAAAAATGGTCAAAAAATAAAAAATTATATTGGGCATATATTTGGGGTAAAAAGGGTTTTTTTTTTATTTTAATAAACAATATCCAATATTTTGAGGGTTTGTTTATCCCAACTAGGGTAGAAATGGGCACAGAACACAGGTGCAGACCTAAATTCTCGGTGTGAGTCGATGTGGGTGTATCTGCATCGTGGTCTGCATTTTATATTTGCAGATTGATATTGATTGAGTGGGGTGCTATGGCTTCATACCATCCACCATTGTTGTTATCAGAAGATCCAACTGATTCCAAGCCTCCCAATGACATTGCCATCCTCTACCTGGAGAAGCTCAGCACCGGGACCCACGCCATGGCCTCAGATGTTTCAAGTGCATGGAGATCTGCCCTGGATCACTGTCGCGCCTTCACGTCTAAGGAGATATGCCTGCATTATCCTCCAACGCTACTTGGTGGACCTGGTACAGAGGAAAGGGAAGCCCATAGAAGATCCCCTACTCTTACCCCATGTGACCGAGGGCTTGTCGGAGTCCACTAGAGACATGGTCTCTAGGGGATTATTAGCAGAGCAGCTCGACGGCTATGCTAATTTGATCCTCCACTTGGACCATTCATCCTTCAAGAGCTTCAACTATTACCCCTCGATGGCAGCCATTAAGTGTAAGCTTTTATTCTTGCTCGAGTGCAGAGAGTTTGCATATGATGTAACCCTAATGCTCAACTATGTCCCAAGATTCACGTAAGGGGTTCAATCTCGCCCATCAAAGTTTCCAAACAGGTTATCAGGATTTTATTTCGCTTGTATGTTATTTGTAAAGGATTGATATGGATCTAAAGACACCACAGGTTTCTTACTACCTCCTATTTCTGTTGCTTGTTTTTGGATTAATGTGTCTACTTTGACACATTCGTCATTTCCCTTAACTGACTTCTTCTCATTATCAAAGCATTTAGTATAAAAATTTTCATCTACAGAAATACTGTATGCATCATCTTGTCTAGTCACACCAATTTCCATTGGCTCCACTAAAGCAGTTGCAGCCTCTAAAACAGATGTAGACATAGCTTCCTGAGCTCGGTGACATCATTTAGAGGGAGGCAGGGCAACTTCATCACTCCGTAGGCTACTTTAGTTTCAAGACTGTTAGAACTTAAGATATTATTAGTTCTCAAATGGCATTCATTTAACACACAAGCATTATCCGATGCCATATCTTCTCCATTATTGGCATTGGCACTTTCTATGCCTACTTTATTCGAGCCTTGTACAATTTTCTTGGTTTCATCTTCAGCTTTAATTCTTTCCATTTTTACCAAATGAAAATGTTCATCAAAGTTAAGTTTCCTTGCCTTGATCCGTGTCCTTTTCTTTCAATGCTCTACTCCAGATAATACTTCATTTTTTGGTTTCATATTCAGCTTCAATTCTTTGTCTTTTTACCAAATGCAAATGCTCATCAAAGTGAAGTTTCCTCGCCTTGATCTGTGTCCTTTTCTTTAGATGATATACTCGAGATAATACTTCAAGAAAATTTTCTTCTTCCGTGCAAATATTTATCTTTATTTGATTATATGATCTCTCTCATAGAGTTGATAACCCTGAATTATGTTTCTTCAAGAGCTTTCTTTTCTTCTTCAGAATGGAATTTTGATGTAAAGAAGTGTTTGGAACTACCCTAACTTCATTGTCTTTAGTCACAAATGTAGAAAGCACATGATCATTGACATTAGGAACATAATTTTCATGAATATTTTCAAAATATTTTTCACCCTTCAAATTTTCTTTACAGTTTGAAACCTGAATGCTCTCTCCAGTGTTTCCATGTTTAAAAGATTCAAAATTGTTGACAATGTTATCTCTCATTATTTTTCTATGATCTAGGAACTCACTTTCAGGCACTAATTGAGAACCTCTAATTTCTTTTTCCATGCTTTTTCTTTTATGACCAAACTGCTTTTCACTCATGGTCTGCTCTGAAATAATTCCTGTAGCTAGTGATTGTATCCAATTTATTCAAAATAAGAAGAAAAAATTCAAAATATTGTCTCCATCATTATGAATATTGCTTTCACTCTCTGATGACCTTTTAAACTCTATCTTTGTTGTCTTCAAGTCTGGCTCAGTTATTAAAGATACTACATCAGACCTCAAATGGTTCTCAAAATGGCTTGTAGGCACTGCACCAACAACATTAGACCTCAATTGGTCCTCAAAATGGCTTGTAGGATTCTTTATCTTTAGTATGTTCTAGAGCATGTTTTCTTATTACCTTTATAGTTCAGCCATGGGAATCAAGTTTAGTACAATGGCATGACCCAAGCAAATGTCATTGCAATATTTTGTGTTTTTAGGTCTGTAGATGATGCCCATGTATTTCTTGTAAATGCCATTCAAGATCCGCTTTAGGTAATCACCTTCTTAGGAAAGGCCTTAAATTTTGTTAGATTTTAAGTTGTGGATATCAGGTATTCCGAGTTTTTCTTCTTATTTGCTCCTTTTTTATGTGTGTGTGCGCCTGAAATTGCATGGTCATGGTACTGCCTATAGAGCCTAGGAGGTCATAACAACCGAGAGATGCTCTGCTACCAATGATGATGAGAGTCTCATTCATTGTTGGATCTAGTTGGGCAGGGTGGTTTGAAGGGTGCCTGATGCAATGGGAACTTATTGAGAAAAATTTTAAATCGATAGGTTAAAACTGTGACGATCAAGAATTTGTAAACCACTTCCAAGCTACAAGGGTGGATAATGAGCATGGAGGAGCTTCACTATCTCAAAATGAACAATGAAAACAAAAAAGAAGAGTGAAAAATCATTGACTAAAGCTATTTATTGTAGCCTCTCATCCTTTTTGTTTTGCCAGTAATTTGTTACAAACTATTTGGAAAAGCTATTATAGAAGTGATGAAGGGGGTAGAATTAGGAAGGTTATTAGATTTATAGTAAGACTGATAAATAAACAATAATTTGGATGAAAGTTTACATTTGAGGACATAACAATCTATAGCATAATGTGTGTGGGTTTGGTTGAAGTGAAACTATCCAACTCAAAAACAGAGCCATGCATATTTGTAAATTCATCCTATAAGTTGTTACTCTTCACACCCTTGACAAACCTTCTGGGCTCTAGTCCCACTTGAATACATAACCACCTGTTTGTAGCCATCTGTAAGTGGGAAGTTACAAAACCGAAATGTTCAATTCTGTTCATTCCATGCCATTTGGTTGCAAAAGTACTTAAAACATACATTTTGGCAAGAGTTGACAATAAGTTTATGGTAAAAGAATCGAAAATATTGCAGAGTTACATTGAAATTACGTTTCCCAGAAGTGCACTTCCATATCGAAGAGAAGATATAGTAGAATCAAAATATAGCTTCACTGGTCACAAAACTGAAGTTGATCCACTTATTGTGCAGTCGCATCAGTAGGGACTTCTCATTTTCTTGCATCCTATAGTTCTTATAAATAGGAGCTTAAAAGACTTATTCAAGTCACATGCTAGGATGACAGAGCCATGCACCACCTCTTTAATTATATTTATTATGGCCCAAAATTTGGCGTTAAAACATGTGAGGAACCCTCTCAGGTACACTTTTTTTTGGTTCCTAGCTAACTTGGGCTACTTTTTTACACAGAATTCTTTTGTCGCAGAGCAGTTGATTTCTATGCAGCCTGGCTATACTTGTTTGTTTTGACCTGATCCTAGGTGTTTGAGATGATTTCAAGGTTTGTGTGCTTTACACCTATGCATGTGGCTTCACACTTACATTCAGGTTTTAGCAATAAGCTGCCTTTCACAACAAAGTAGTTGGATGTTTTGCAGCCTGGATTTGCTTTTGACTGGTCTCATGCAACCCTGGATATTTTCATTGCTTTGAATATATGTGCCCTTTAAGCCCCTCTATGTGACTTCATTCATGCAGTCAGGTTCCGTGTTTTTGGCTAGCTAGTCATCTGCCTGTTTTTTCTTGGATTTATGTTAAGTGTGTTGAAGGAAAACAAGGAAGTAGGAGATACTAAAATTGTTTACATTCAAAGTGACCAAATTCTATGGACAGACTTTACCAGGTTGTGGCTAAAACTAGCGTTTAATACCTTGATTAACCCAACAAATTGAGACCTTTATGATTTTATCTAAAAGGTCCCGTACATACTGAATTGATTGTTCATACTGACATGCTATTTTTTAATATCAAATCCGCAAACAAATATTGACCAGCATAACATTTCCAAATCCCGTTGTTTGATGCATCCTAGAACAACCTGAATACATCCTGGAATCTTACCCTCCGCCCTAAAAAGGATTTATTACAAGCCCGAGTTGTCTCGACTCCTAACTGAGTACCCCAAAGATCACTCAATGAGTGCAGAAGGAATTTTACATAATACTAAATAGTGGTTATGGTAAAATTTTAAGAGGGCCATATTAGGAAAATTCCTAATATGGTAAAATTCCTAATACTAAATAGTGGCTCTCAACAAAACAGAGTATGTTTTGAACTCACATATGAACCATCTTCACTGCAAGGTTATTTTTGTTTGTGCTGGATGGGTTGGGCAAAACAATAGATTTAACAATTATGTTTTGATTTCACATCTGAATTCTCTTTATCTAGGGGTTGTTCTTGTCTTTGTTAGGGTTGTTCTTGTTTTTGTTAGATGTCTTAGGCACTAGCATACATATAACCATTAAAGTATTAAGCAAGATTAAGAAAAAAAACTCAGAAGTTTTCTGTATCTTATGATTGCACCTATTCACGTGCTTTACAGCACAGTATGGGGGAGACGGGGAGATATTGTAAGTGTAATGCAATTGCTCACAAAAATATAATTTTGGTTAATAAAATAAAAATTAAAACAAATGAAAAATAATTAAAATATCCATTTCTTGGTGAAAAAAAAAGTAAAACCAACATAAATTCATCTTCAACTCTAGACTATCAAACATGAAACCAGCAAAGATCCATCTAAGCCTCTGAACTATCAAAGGCAGAGTATGATCCTAAATTTTTTTGGATATATAAAAAATCCAAATTTGCATCTCAGTTTTTGTTTGTTTATCTTCTTAAAATTTATTTTATTTTGTTCCCCTCATTTGAGGCTATACTGGGATATAGAATACTTGCCTTTCTTATGCAGTCATCTAATATTACAGAGTGAATGTAGGGCTATGATAGCTTTTGGATTGAATGCACTGAATGGAAAGAGCTTGATGTCAAGCGGTTTAGAAGGGTCTTGGGATTCAAGCAATGCTCGTGATTTTATCCAATATACAGTTGATCATGGTCACAAAATAAAGGCGTGGGAGTTAGGTAAGCTATTATTATCATTGAATTTGATGCTTTCTGGGTGGTTTTAGAGAAGCTACAAGAGCTATTGATAATCTGTTTCAGTCTTACTTATGAGCATTTAAGAATTTAAGGTCTTTTGAATAGGAAATGAGCTGAGTGGAAGTGGTGTTGGAACCAGCATCAGTGCCCAGTAGTATGCAGCTGAAGTTAATGAGCTTCATGGGATTCTTCAAGAGATTTACAAGGATTATGAAGAGAAACCACTCCTTGTTGCACTTGATGGATTCTTTGATGCTGACTGGTTCAAGGAGCTTCTTCAACTAACAGGACCAAATATTGTGAATGTTATTACACATCATTTCTACAACCTTGGGGCAGGTACATAAA
>LPNX011071374.1:161458-200511 GCA_001517045.1 Pseudotsuga menziesii
AAGAGTCTAGTCTGTCATAACAAAAAATACCAAAAAGATTGTATAATGCTCCAGGCACAAGTCATGCTCAATCTTCTGGTTTATCATGATGCCACCATCTAATGTGCCTCTCAATCTTCTTGTTTGCTATGATTTCTATACCATCAGATTCTGAGATTGGATTTATATTTGTTTTAGGTGATTGCATAAATCAGATTGCAAATCTTTCTAACTTGGTAATAGCAAATATATAGCACATTTTACCAAAATTTTGAAAATTAACCCTCGATAAGCGATGGAAAATTTTCTCGATGGTGTAATAAATATGATGTATATATAACAAATATATTCATTCAGAGGGCATGTTATGCTAGTTAGTTGTTGAGCTATCAATGATGAAATAATTTAGATTGCTGCCCTTCTAGTTGTCTAGCTATACCCATGATGAAATAATTTAGATTTACTTGACATAGGGCTTGTTGTCTAGCTATACCCATGATGAAATAATTTAATTTGAACATAAATGTGACAAGTTCCCTCAATCGACTTCATCTTTTTGTACACATTTGGTATTGCATGTGAACTGTGAAGTAATTTCTGCTAATGTTGTGTAGGCTGGAGTCTTTGTCTAAATGGGCCATTGACTCATAGCATCATATGGATTATCCTGTTCTTGACCTGTGGTCTATTTGGCAGTGAGATGTATTTTCAGTTTGGCATTGGTTTGGAAGTCGGCAATTGTTCTAATTTTTCTGAAAATCTATCACTTGGCACAACAAAACTGCCAGAGTTCACGGTAACAGGGAATGTAGTTTTTTAAAGACAGGACACCTTGGTACTTCTTTTCGGTTGTTGAATTTTACAGGTATAAGAGGTTCTCTCTATGGTACCACAGGGTTCATTATGGTGGTTTTCTTCAAAAGTACTATGATGTATAAAAAGTTAAAAGATGGTTGGGTTTCGATCATGTCAGGTTATAGTGGGATTCCTGTTGATAGAATTTGTCTAGAATGGTATTTTGTACCATTTTATTCCCAGGCAATTTCTTGCATTGCAGTTTTCCTGAGATGGAGCATTTGTACTAGAGCCTGTTTGTGCAGACACAGTTAATCTTTGTGAATATCACAAGGTGATAAAGAAATATGAATTCTAAAGAATTATAGCAGCCATCCTATGATACATTGCAACTGAACTGGGAGTAGGTTAATGTGTTTACATGATCACAAAGACTACCACCAATGGCTGTAAGTAGCAGCATGCTTAAGTTCATAACTGGCAGATATTGCTAGGTTTGACAATGATCAACATTGTGACAAATTTTAGGGGAGGTAATATGGCTCCCTCCACCTAGCATTTCTGTATGACACATTCCTAAGAAATAACATCGATTTTGATCTGATATTGCACACCTTTTTTAGGCCTTTGCAATTCTCAAGAAATCTTAATTGTTCTTGAAATTTTCATGACAATTTAGACATATGCAAGATATGGTATAACTTGAATTGCATTGCTATTATTACTCCATAATAGTTTGGATGAATAGTGTTCTGGCTTGAAATAAGGATGATTATAATTATAACGACGAAATGGTTTGAACTCACTGGCCGAATTCTACAAGTATGCTGGTTACAATTAAGGTGGTTGTGGTATATTTTCATGTGAAGGAAGATTATTTGCACTTGTTTGTGCTAGCGGTTCCATTCAATTATTAATACAAGTTCTCAATAGCAAGATTTGTTCAATTGCATCCGCAGGTGAACCTGAATATGGAAATTGAAGCCCATGTATATAGAAGCATGGAAGTGGAAACATCTATCCAATCTCAGGTAATATTAGGGATGGCATGGATAGAAGGAAGAGCATTAATTTTGTCTGGAAGAGCATTCTTTCATGCTCTTATTGTTGCATTTCGTAATAATCCAGACAAAATTAATTCTCTTCATTCTCTTATTGTTGCTCTTCCTAATAATCCAGATATTTTTATGTAGTTTGGTTGGTTGCTTTGTTAGAGTCACACCTCCAGAATTTGCCTTGAATCTATGTTGAAGAAAATTTGTCAGTTTGAAGACTAAATTTGAAATTGCTCATAATGTTACTGGTGTTCAGTTATTTGGCTCATATTTTTTAGCTGACTTTGCTTCTCCATATTTTTGTTTATGTCTTCTAACCAACTTGCTTGTTTGTCACAACCCTCGATTTTTTTTTCTTTTCCCCGTAGATGATAAAGAATTTGTTTGAGTAAAACTTATATAGGAACTTGGTGACGAGGTAGACATCTGAATTGGAAATACAATCTTCAACTGAAAGGTGTCCTATTTTGACATCATGAATTTATGCTTTAAATGCTCACAAGTTCATTGGATAAATGGATGCCAGCTCGACTTATCCATTCCTCTTGTTAAATTCATATTGTTTTTAATCTAAAAAGATTAATAGTATGCATTGAAGATTCCAAATCAATTTTGTTTCTGAAGTTGTACAATCTCCTAGATACCAAAATGGTGCTTGGATAAAAAGTCCGTGATGGAAAGAAGTAGTTATAAATGGTGTAAGTTTCATATTTGAACCCTTCTTGGGGAAAACACACTACTGTTTGAGATTGGTACAAATAAACCCTCTCTTATTTGTTTTGACATCATGTGATACATTTTAATTCCTAATAAAGTGATTTGCCTAAGGGCACCTATCAAGTGTCACCCTTTCTTGTGTTTAGTTTTTTTTCTTAGGTAGAAATATAAAGGGGTATAAAAAATGTAAATGAAAAAATGGATACATGCAATATATAGGGAAAATAGGGGTTTTTTAAAATCGGCAAGGCATATTGGGAGGGGGTTTAAAAAAATGATTTTGGGAGGTATTTTCCAATATTTTTTGAAAATAGGGGTATTGTTTCATATGCCACGAACGAACGTGCTATGACATGGTTTCACTAAGTGAAGACCCCGTGGAAGATATGCACCATAAGTCTTGTTTTCTCCCAGACCTAAGTAGGATAGAGAACCAAGAGTTTCATGTGAGACTTTGAAATAATATTGATCGACCCATAAACCATTTGGAAAGGAAGGACTCTTTTCTTAAGTGAATATGGAAAAATTTTCTGAAACTAAGGTGATCAAGATTTCCACTAAACACAATGTCATGGAGAATGTTTATATTGCAGAAAAATGTTCACCTGAAGAGATTTCCATTTATGTACACCTTTTTAAGGAATTTCATGACGTATATTCCTGGTCATATGAGGAGATTCCATGTATTGACCCATCCATTGTTGAACATGAAATAAAGACATATCCTAACATTAAACCATATTTACAATAATTCCATCTTGTCAATCCAAGGATTACGGAAACTATTAAAGATGAAGTCAAGAAGCTCTTAAACATTGGTTTCTTCTATCTTATTTCGATGACAGAATGGGTATGCCACCTTGTTCATGCCAATAAGAATCAAGGGACGATATGTGTCTATACTGATTTTAGGGATTTGAATAAATCATGTTCGAAATATAACTATCCCATGCCATTCATTAACCAAATAATAGATGCATGTGCATGTAGTGATATTTTATCCTTTATTGATAGATACTCGATGTATAACCATATCCAAATTAAGCCTAAAGATCAACATAAGATTGCTTTTATCTGTCCCTAGGGTACCTTTTCATATAGGAAGATTCCCTTTGGTTTGAAGAATGTTGGAGCTAATTTTCAACGAGCTATGAATTTCTCCTTCCATGATATCAAACAAATAGTTGATCCTTACTTAGATTACCTCCCGACACATTCTCACAAAATAATGGATCATCCATCCCATTTATGATTAGTGTTTGAATGATGTCGATACTATAATATTTGTTTGAATCCCCACAAATGTGTACTTTTTGTTTGAATGATGTCGATACTATAAGATTTGTTTGAATCCCCACAAATTTATACTTTGTGTTGATTCAAGACAATTGTTAGGATTCATTGTGTCCAACAAGGGGATTATGGTTGACCCACTTTAAGTAGAGGCGATTTTAAATCTTCCTCCTCCTCAAACAATAAGACAAATTCAGAGTTTACAAGAAAAATCCAATTTTCTCAGGCATTTTATAGTAAATTATGCTGAAATAATTAAATTATTCATGATCCTACTCAAACAAGATACCCCGTTATTGTGGGATGAGGTTGCACAAAAATCATTTGAGGCTCTTAGAAAAGCACTATTATCAGTGCCTTTGTTGACTCTGCCAGATTACACTAAATATTTCATTCTTTATTTGGTCATGTTTGATTCTATAGTTGGCATAGTGTTAGTTCAGGAAGATGATCAACTCTAGGAACACATCATCTACTACCTTAGTTGAGCCTTCATAGGACTTAAACATTTGTACTCGCATGTTGAGAAAATGGCACTAGCAGTTGTCAATGATGTTCAAAGGTTTTGTCACTACATTTTACTTTGAACAACCATTGTAGTATCAAATGTAAATCCACTTTAGTACGTTTTAACCCGATGTATAAATGGTGGAAAATTTAACAAATGGATTTCCATACTCCAGGAGTTTGACCTTTATTTTTAATTTGCTAAGTCGATAAATTATTTGGTGTTTGTAGAGCTTATTTCTAAGTTCCCTCGTAACAATATTTCTATGATAGAAGATGATTCATTCTCGGATGAACATGTTTTATTAATTTCTACCTCGAATCCTTGTTATGGAGACATCTTGGTATATCTCCAAAATTTGAAGTATCCTGCAACCTCTTTGCGAGAAGAACAAAAAAAACTATGCCTTCATGCTAGAAACTACCTCATTATTGTTAACACTCTTTATAAAATAGGGGTATATTAAATTTTGTGTCATTTCCTTTTTCATCAAGAGTCCAAGTCTGGTCTAAATGATGCCCATAGCAGAGCATGTCGGGGTCATTTACTTGGGATAGAAACAACTTAAAATATTTTGTGTGTCGATTATTTTTGTCCCACAATATTTAAAGATTTCATAGAAGCTATTAAGCGTTTCCATCCTTGTCAGATTTATACCAAAAAATATAGTTACATACAGCTCCTATCTTTCCCATCATAGTTGTAGGACCATTCACTAAGTGGGGGGTTGACTACATGACATGTAACCCAGTTTCTGCTGGGGGGAATAAACATATTATTGTTTATGTTGAATACTTTACTAAGTGGGAAGAGGAAATGCCTACCATGAAATATGATGGTGAAAATTCAACTTATTTTGTATTCAATTAGATTATTTCTAGGTTTGGTATCCCAAAGAATATTTTCATGGACCATGGAAGTCATTTTTCAAAACATACCGTTGAACGAATTATCTACTATGCTTGGTTTCAAACAAGATAATTCATCTTTATCTTACCCATAGGAAAAAAAACATGTAGAAGTCATTAATAAAACTTTGAAAACTATTCTTTAGTGAGCATTCAATGCTAGTAGCTCTAATTGGCATATGATTATTTTGGGCATATCAAACCACTTAAAATACCACCACATGTTTTTCATCTTTCCAACTGATTCACGGGGTGGAGGTGATCACTCCTATTGAATGTGAAATACCATCGTTAAAACTATATATATAAAGTTTACCCAAGACTTTAGGTTTAGAAGAACGTTTGCTGCATTTGGAACACATAGATGAACAACACATATATGTGCTTACAACAAACTAAGCACATAAACAACAGGTGAAGAGTCAATATGATAAATCTGTTAAACCTAGGGTTTCCTTCAAAATGACCATGTCTTAGTATACAACCAAGACAAAGAACCTTTGGGCCTTGGAAAGTTTAAGTAAATGTGGCTCAGACCCTATATAGTATCTAAAGTTTTGAAGAAGGGGTCTTATGAACTAGTCGATTATGATGGAAATAAGCCACCAAAGCCCAAAAATGGGCTCTACTTGAAAAAGTATTACACTTAAATCATATTATTTTTCTTGTATATACTTGTACAATAGTTTAGATGTAATGTCCCCAAAAATTGAAAATATTTTTTATTATTATTAGGCTAGTTAAAACTACCTAAGTTGGACATTATTTGAACTTGTAGAATGTGTCGTACTTGGTTTACTGTACTGTAATGTCGTAAGCTAATCTTACATTCTACTTTCATATTTCTTGATGCATTTATTTAAGGTATTACTTACATTGTCTTGATGTTGATTACTATGTTGGTTTATAGTTACGCATTGATATGCATGTTGGTTATTTGATTACATACTCCTTGGTTATAAGGCTGACTACTGTCATATACACAATTTTGACTTAACTTTTTTATTTGAAAAGGGGTGGAGTGGCAAGACTAGTTTCCCTTGTAACCACCTGAGAGGTAATTGTTTTATACATGTCATATCAGGCTTACTTAGTTCTTACGAACTAATGCATTTTTGTCCACTTTGCGTGTAGGTGCATTTGGTGTTTGAAAATTGTTTATAAAATCTTAACGGGCTCAGCTGTCCGTTTCACCACTAGCACTCTGTTTTACAGTTCAATCCCAGTGACATTACACTAATTATTAGATGATATTGATACCAGGTTGGATGGTTTACTAGCTTGTGTTGCACGGATTGTTGTTATTGTTCTTACGGATTCTACGATAGTGACTTGGTATCTACTACACTTATTATTTATGTGACACTTATTTAATATGGTATACAGGATTATGCTTTAGCATAGTTTTATTATATAGTAATAATAGTTGTAAAATAAGAGATTTGTATAGAACTTGGCCTAAAGTATTCCATGGCATATTTCATATGACATGGGCTTATGGATTAAAGCCTAAGTAATTCGATGCACAATGGGGTTTATGCATTTCACGTTGATTTGGAACAAGGTGTTATATAGTGGCATGAAATATAGGATTATGGGTTTTGGGAGCGTTAATGGAGGCCAAGGTGGTGACATAAATGCACATTAGGAAAAGTGGCATCCAAGATAGGGCTTGGCTCATGAGTTGGTTTGGGTCATTCACAGACTGTCTACTTGTGCTCTGCTCCTGTGCAGTGTAATGGGGTGCGTATACGATGGATTAATAGGTATGCTGATATTCTGGTTTAGGAGCATCATTTGCTTGTTTAGTTTGGTTATCATGCATACTTCTCATCGTGGCCTCTTCTATGTGTTTGCAGGTTGCAGGGTGTGGCGAAAATGTGGTTCATAGATCGTGGATGGCTCTATGGGAAAATCCATACCCATTCAGGTAAGCTTGATGTAACAGGTGTTTAACTTGTTCACTTATTTTGGTTGGTGGTTGTGACAGAGTTAATACTCGTCGTGGTTTTAAGTGCCTGGCTCTGGTTTCTAATGGCTGTGTTTTGGGATGGTATGTCTATAAGCTTAATGGGTACTGCATTTGAAATGCGATAGGGCTTGGGGTTTTTCTTGTAGGATTTTAGTTCCTTTGGGCCGAAACTTTAATGTATTCAGATTGTTAATGGGTACTCTGTGTGGAAAACATGACTAAGTAACTCTTGGCAGCTCTGCATATTGTAAATAAGTTTTGTTTATTAGAATGGGGAAGCACCATTGCTTGCAATGGTGCAAGGCCGAGTTTAATCAACTATTGAAAAGACCTTATTGGTTTTGATAATGACTATTTTTATATATAAACAGTAAATGCATACTGTGTTGATTTCATGGTTATTATTCTTATTAATGGATTGTGTGTAATCGAAATCTTTGTTTGAGTTATTTGTATGAATGAATGCGTGGCAACTTTGTTAGCTTTGGGGCCATGTCGTATATGGCATTGGCATTCCCGCCATTAGATCTTTGATAGTGTATTAGTTAGAGATTTAATGTTTTGTGATTACGCTGCGTAATTGGAATGGAGGGGATGAATATGGTATAACCCTAATTTTAGAAGTCCTCATTGTTGGTAATCATTGATAGGTTTTTAATGGGTTTTAGATTATTGTTTTAATTTGTAAGTAAAAGGGTTATAGCCTTGGGATGGAACTCCCCCAAAGGATGTCATGGCTATTGCATAGTGTTGAAAAGGCTGTAGTTATTGGTATTTGATTATTAAAAATGGTTTGGATATGTAAAAGGTCGAGGTCCTTAGTTATAGTATGTAAGTTTTATCTGGGTCTTTCAACCACTATATAGCGATTAGATGTAATTTAAAAAATACAGCTTGCGTATATATACATATAGCATGGCTTTGATAGTGGAATGCTATAGCATGAGGATGAAATATTATAGGATTCGTTCATGGTGAAATGTAAATAAAACAGACCCTACAAGAATCGATCCTAGGTCATTTATGGTTGTGAGGGTTTTGGATGCGATTTGGGTGAAACGCCCAAAGGAATTGATCCTGTGAATTTTGTGTATTTATATTGGTTTTTAAATGATTAATGTGCATAGCATTATGGTTAATTTAATTATGTTGGGACTTTCGTTATGGAATACGATTCTTGTAATGCAATTGGTAAGTATTTACAAGGCTTGAATTAAAATATATATGTAATGGGTATATTATGTTGATAGTTTCTTCATTGCATATGACTTCATAGATGTAGTTAATATAATAAAATGTGGTTTGATTTAATTTGGATTAATGTTTAGCCTTGGTTCCTAGTAAAATTATATACACAGACCCTGAGAGGTCTTTGATGGTTCTTCTTCTAGCTTTAGTATTGTGAATTGATGATTATTCTTAAATATAGAATACTAAGTTTATAATATTGATTAATTAGAATATGATTATGTTTATACTTGATATTTTATAATGATTTATTTATTAGGTTTTGTTTACTATACTTTAGTTAACTGTGTTTTATATCTATGTTTGTTTAAAGCTTAATTTGTACTAGCCTTTTACTTCTAAACATAGATCTGCTGGCAATATGAAATCTTCTAGTAGAGTTCATAGATAAATAAACACATAGGCACTGTTAGAATAATTCCTAGTTTTTAGGAAAACAAAGTTTAAGCTTTAAATAAAAATAGAACTAAATATAGTAGAAATAAACCCTAAATGTTTCTTAAACATGAATTAATTTACAGACATAGGGTTTATAAATAAAATGTAAAACCTTAAAGAGTTTGATAGGAAAACAATAGTAAATGTAGGGTTAGAAATATAACATAAACATTTGCATATTCTAACCAGAAATTATTCTAGATAATGAAATAGGCAGTCAAGAACATCATACCTGAAAGGTGAAAAGGTGAAGTTATTCCAATGGTTGAAACATGCACGCTCAATTACCCAGCATTAATAATTCATAGACAGATCTGACCTCTATATAGATGACTGATTCACTTGGGAACTACCATGTTCCACTTAACCATGACTCAAAATTGTTCCTAGTTTTAATCTAGATCCCCTCGAGTTGCTTCCAACATGCAAGTAGCTTAGAGCTCCTAAGGTAAGGCTTCCCTAACTGGTATATCAGGTCTAGATCAGTTCTCCTTTTTCCTCTTAGGAAAATGTTCTCCAAGAAATCTCTTGAGAATAATCAGGAAGAAAAATGACTCCAAAATGATGGAAGAGATCCCCAAGCCTCTCTTTGGCTTGGAAATTTATAGATAGACTTTTCAATCAAAGGGGCAGTTAAATAAAGAACCATTTGATTTTTTGATTTAACCCTTTTTATTTAATTTGGTTAATTTTAATATTTTAACGTAGGAACTTTTAACTATTTCCTAATTGGACTTTTGTAGGTATTATAATATTTAATTTTTCTCTAAGTAATAATAATAATAGATGGATATTTTCCTTCTTTCTTACAGTATTAATATTATTACTATACTTACTCTTTATACATACCATGTATAAAATATATAATAATATATATTATTTGTTAGCATTTGTGTTTGGGTATCATGTGTTATGATCCCTAAGCTTATGCCACTTTATTCATTAAGGTCATCATGTAGGTGGTTAGGTCTACTAGGCTAGGAAACTCTAAAAATCCTTATATGTTGGATTCCCTCGTCTAACATGATAGTTCTTCAGTACTTGATGAGATACAGAAATTAAAAATTTCATTTAATCACTTATAAATAAGTCAGATGAGATCACTATTTTTCTCGAGTCATTTTCACTTGACATAATTAATTCTTTTCAGTAACTCCTAGCGCTTATCCAGAGCCCATACTCAATGCTAAAAATAGGGAGTTACAAACTTAGTGCAATTCTAGAGCTCCTCGCTCAACACTAATACTAGGATGTACTTGTAGGATACACCTAGGGATACAATGGCCAAGGATCTGATGTTCCAAAGCTTATGCTCAACATCAACATGGAAGGCTCCAGGGATTATGCCCAACACTTCCAATTTATCTTTTCATGTGTTCCAGAGCTTCATGCTCAACAAAAATGTCTCAAAACTCATGTTCTCCAGAGCTTCTTGCTCAACACAAATAAAATTTATCATGTGTTCCAGAGCTTCTTGCTCAACACAAAACATCAATTTACCCATGTTCTCTAGAGCTCCTCGCTCAACACAAAACATCTTATAAACCATGTGCTTCAGGGTCCATTCCCAACACAAGAAAACATATATATATCATATGCAATTGGCTTATGTCCAATATATCAAACAAATCATCATGTTCATATGCAATGGGGTATTTGACCTAGTATATCAAAATAAAACATCAAGGTAACATCATAATCAATGGGGCTCATGCCCATAAGTTTTAGGTCCAAAATTTAGGATATCACATCCCTTCCCTCTTAGAACAACACCGTCCCTAGTGTTCCAGGGACTCAGAATGAAATCAAGAAACAAGGTAGGGTAAGCCTTTCTCATGGTGGCTTCATTCTCCCAAGTAGCCTCATCGGCCTTGAAGTAATTTCATTGAACTTTCAATTGGACTATGGTGCACTTCCTATGATGTACCTCTCTCTTGTCCAATATATGAAGAGGTTTAGGGGAAAATTCCCCCTCAGGTTCGACCTGTAATAAGGACCAATCAATCACATGTTTAGTATCATAAACATTTTTGTTTAATAATGATGCATGGAAAACATTATGGACTCTATGTGAGTGGGTAATGTTATTTCATATGCCACTGGCCCTCTCTTGGCCAGTATTTCAAAGGGTCCACAAAATATAGGTGCTAACTTAGCGCACCTTCCTAAGCTCAATGAGATCTCTTTTGCTTTTACTTTCAAGTAGACATGGTTGCCTATTTGATAATATTTATCTTTTCTTTTCTTATCCATGTATCTTTTCTGGAGGTCTTGTACTTCTTTAAGGTTTACCTAAAACTTGGTAATCAAATTTTCCAAGTCCTTTAACAAGTCAGTTCCTAACATGAGCCGATCCACCAGGATATCCCAAGTAACCAGTGTTCTACACTTCCATCCATAGAGTACCTCAAAGGGACTCATCTTGGCGGAAGTCTAGCAACTGTTGTTATACGCAAACTTTGCAAGATGCATGTAATATTACCACTTGGTGGGGTTGTTGATGACATGCATCCTAAGCGTGTCCTCAACAATCTATTTTACCCTTTCCGCCTGTCTGTCTGTCTGCGGGTGATAAGCAATATTAAAGTTCAACTACGTCTCTAATTTGAAGAATAAAGATCTCCAAAAGTTTTCGATAAAATTAGTATCTCGATTCGAGATGATTTCCATGGGTATCTCATGCCATCTAAATATCTCCTTCAAGAAGATATCGACAATGTGTACTTCCTTGTAGGTTGACTTCACTGGAATGAAGTGTTACTCTTTCGACAATTTGTCAACTACTACAAAAATATAATCATTTTGTTTCTTACTCTTAGGTAGACCGGTGATAAAATCCATACTAATGACCTCCCAGTTCCATTCCAGAATGGTTAATGGCTACAAAAATCCCAAAGGATGTCGATGCTCATCTTTGACCAGATGACATTCCTGACATTTGGTGATAAACAAGGCAATGTTAGCCTTTAACTTAGCATAAAAAGTGTCTCTTAATGGCAGATATCATGTTTTGATATCCTAGATGCCCCTAGTAGGGTGTATGATGAAATTTTATGAGGATGTTGGATCGAATGTACCCTCCTTCTAGAATGTACAATCTCTCCTTGGACCATAGCAGTCCTATTTCATCTACCTTGTACTCTTTTTGTTGTTGAAACAACCTGTCCTCTTCGACTTTCTTGAGGATTTCTACATAGAAAGGGTCAACTATGTTGGTTTTTCTAATCCTCTCGTGTAAATCTGAATCAGTTTGACTTAAAGTCACCTCATATATCATATGAGTTTGTTAACTCAAAGCATCAACAATCTTGTTCTCTTTTCCCTTAATATGCTTTAGTTCGAAATGGTACTCACTCAGAAAAACCAACCATCTGGCTTGCTTGGTTCAAATAAATACTTTAGACTCATATTTTCTGTCTTCAGAAGGAATTTCCTTCCCATGAGTTAGTGCATCCACATCTTCAAGGCATGAATGATGGAAGCTAACTCAATATCATGTGTGGAATAGTTCTTCTCATGTTCTTTTAACTTTCATGATTCATAAAAGATCGTGTAATCATTCTGCAAGAGGACTCCTTCAAGCCCTTCCTTACTTGCATCCATGCAAACAATGAAATCTCCATTAGGATCTGCAATTCATGGTATCGGTGTGGTTGTCAAAATTTTCTTAAGCTGTTGAAAAATTTCCTCGCACTTGGTTGTCCATAAGAACTTATTTGCCTTCTTTTGCAAAGTGGTCATGGGAAAAGCTATTCTTGATAATTTCTCAATGAACTTTTGATAATATCCAACTAATCCCAAAAAGGACCTAATGTCAGTGACACTAGTAGAGGTAGGCCAATATTCTATGGCTCTAATCTTTTATGGGTCCAAATCTATCCCTGTCTCAAAGATGATGTGACCCAAGTACTGTATCTATGGTTTGTAAAAATCACATTTACTAAACTTGGCATAGAGATGGTGTTCCCGTAACACCCATAGCACTATGAGAAGGTGTTCCTATTAGAATTTGAATGCCATTTAGATATTCAAGTAGATAGTTCTAATAATGTTTGCAACAAAGGAATGGAGAATGAAGATAAAAACTGAACAAAACAAATCACACAGGAAATAGAGAAGTATTGCTTAGGAATTTACAATATCATTCACAATAATAATATCCTGTGTTACAATAGTTTACATACGAATAATTTGAATGCATGGGGTATGAATTCGAATCTCCTAACTAGATATGACTGTATCTAATTGAATCTCTAACTCATGGTTTCCCAATCAATATCGGAGTCCAAAATCAACTCCCAGATGTCCAACCAACTAAAAAAAATAGTGGAAGCTAGTTAACTCAGTGCAACTGAGTGTGTTAGGTTGGAAAAGGTGCCTACCCCACATGCATCCATGCAATATCCATGTGAGGCATGCACTAGCTAACTGTCTGAGAACTAACAGAAAGAAACTGAGAGCTAACTGAGACTAACTAGTACTAACTCTAACTAGGGGAGGATTAATAATCCTAACACCCCCTTGAATCCTAACTTGGAAAACTGTGGGCCCTGGTAACAAGACCGTAGGTCACCAATATACAATCTAAAAGATAATAAAAAATGTTTCTTAATACAACTGAGGAAAGAAGGGAAAAACATCATGGGAACCCCCCCCCAAAAAAAAGATAAGCAGGAAAATAGAAATATGCAAGCTATCTTTAGAAGAAATAGGCCTCCTCCTTAGAAAAATAACTTGAGCAAAAACACTGCTATAAAAATACAGCTCTATGCATTAGCATGGTCCATCAGTGGACCTCTTAATGTAGTTCTGAACTGATGACCTTGTTTGTCTCTTCTAGATGGTGAAGGTAGGGAATGATCAAGTTTTTTCTTATATGGGCCATGTAGCTAATCATTCGCCATCATCAAGTAGCATCGAGATGGAACTTTTCTACACCATACTATAGAGAGTGAATCTATGAGAGATAGAGCAGCATGCTTATTTTGATACTGGGATCTTGATCTTCTTATGTCTTTTGGATGTCCAACACCTCTTCCAGCTGCATCAATAAGCTTTTGATCCCATTTGGGTTTAGGATTCTAATTAGGAATAGGTACTGGATCTAGTTCTAGAATCTCTTGATATTTAGTCTCAATAACAGGATCACGCTGAATGTTATCTTCTTCATCTGAATCTCAAACTTGTAGCACATCATCATCATAATAAAAAATAGGTGGAGAAATAGTTATACCTTCTTGTGTTTCTGGAGGAGTATCATGCAACTGATATTCTTTGAACTAGACACTTCTCTCAATGAAGCATCTTCTAGTATCAACTTCCATCAGTCTGTAAGATTTTGTATCTTCCGCATATCCAAACAGAATGCATTCGCTACTTTGGGCTTGGAAGGTCTTCCTCTTGTCAACTGGTATTCTGGCCCAATCTTTGGAACCAAAAAATATCATATGAGAGACATTGGGCTTATATGCATGCAGTGCTTTGAATGGATTCACCCTAACCAATGAGTTGTGAGGCACCCTATTTTACAAATACGAACCACATTTTACTGCTTCAGCCGAAAAATAAGGAGGTAGATGGTTGGCATGGAGAAGGCATGTTTCCATCTCTTTGAGTGATATGTTCTTCCTCTCAACCACACCATTTTGTTGTGGTGTGTATGGAACTAAGTGTTCCATTCAAATCCCCTCTGATTCACAGAAACTATGGAAATCTCCTTGGATGTACTTTCCTCCCTTATCAGATCTTATTGATTTGATATTCTTATCGAAACTGTTCTCAACCATAGCTTTAAAAAATTTAAAAGTCTCAAAAACATCTAATTTTTTTTTCATGAAGTAGATCCAACAGTACCATGAACAATCATCAATAAAAGTGAGGAAGTACCTGCAACCATTAATGGAGTTTGTCGGAATAGGTCCTGCTACATCACTATGTATCAAATCAAGTGTAGAGGTAGCTCTATCTACCTTCCCAATATCATACTTATTTTCTAGATGCTTACCTACCAAGGAACCAACACATACTCCATCAAAAGTTTGGATGGAGTGCAAACCTTCAACCATTTTATCATTGTGGAGCTACTTTAGATATTTGAAATTGAGATGGCCAAATCTCACATGCCAAATCTTGTTGGTGTTCTTCGCATGCTACAATAAAGTTGTAGGAGGAGAAACATGTAAGAAATGTGAGAACTCATAAGCTTTGGTAAAGTGATTTGCAATACCTTTTGCTACAAGTATCCTAGTGTCCTTTTCTGTAATCTCAATTGATTCTAAATCGAATGTTACTCTCTTGAGAGAGCCTGTATGAGTCATCAGGTAAACGGAAAACAAGTTAGCAGCAAGGGAGTGCACATATAAGACATTCTTGAACTCACCATGCTTCACTCTGATTGATCCCCTTCCATATGCTGGAATATGGGAATCATCTCCCATGTGAATGTTCATCCCCTTTGTTAGTGAGAGGGTATAGAAGGATTATTTGGAAGAAACCATATGATTGGAAGCTCCAGAATCTATTATGTATGCTGAGGATGAAGAGATTGTTTCTTTCAAATAATGACACCTTTCAGTATCTTGTGTCTATGGCTCTTCATCAAGATTCTTTGCTCTTGGGGAAGCAATGTTATGCTGCTCCATAAGAGCTGACATTTCATCAATTTATTTCCTCATACAATGATATTCAAGATGGTACCCTTTTTCACAATAAGGACATAACTTCTTTTCAATTTTGTTCTTCTTAGAGATGGAGGCTCCTTCGAAAGCTTGCTGATTTTGTTTAGGATTAGAATCGGCTGACTTTGGATCCTTCTTCTTTGATTTCCCCTTTTCTTGTGCTTTGGAAGAGTCATAAACTAGGAGAGATTGATCTTTGGATGTCTTGATGACTCCCATGGTCACCAGCTTGTCTTGCTCCTTACTTAAGGACTCTAAAAATGAACCCAATGAAGGAACCTTCCAATCAGGAAAGCCTTCTTGTTTGGATTGAAATATTGAAACAAATACATAATACTTAGGGACTAGTTTGCTGAGTATGAAAAGGAAATTATGCTCATCCTTTTACTGTATTCCGCACTGTCTACACTGGATTACTAGAGACTTGAATTTAGTAAATAATTTCTCAATAGTGTTGAAACTGCCGGGATGTAAATATACCAACTCATTCTCCAAAATGTGTCCATGAAGCTCATGTTTTTGTTAAACAAACTATCAAGCTTCTCCCAGGATTCTCTGGGAGTCCTCAAGGCTTCTAAGTGGAAGAGGATATCTATTGAAATATAAGTACATAAGTACCCGAATGATTCATCACAACGGTTGAAGAATTTGTTCTGCTCTACGTGATGATGAGGCTCAGGCTCCCATCCATGTATGATCCAGTTGTAGCCATGATTGCGCAAGGACAACTACATATCAATCCTCCAATCAGGGTAATTGGAAGTTGTGAGGATCCGTGGTTTAGGAGTTTGAGAACTCATAATTGCTCCGGCTGGAAGTACTGCAAAACTTCACACAAGCTACGTAGCACTTGTCAATTTCACTGTAATAACACACTAAAAAATATGAACTTTTAGAATAATACTTTTCCTCCTGGAATGAACATGTTTTCAAGGTCTGTCACACCCTCTCTACTGCTCTGAATAAATCTATATCTAGGAAATCATCATAGGGGACTTCTGTGGAAACTCAGCTGCTTCTGATGTTTGATGGGGAGAAGCAAGCATGAAACCTTCCTGAGAAGGCTCTAATACCATATTAGAATTTGAATTCCATTTAGATATTAAATAATATAGTTCTAATAATGTTTGCAACAAAAGAATGGAGAAATATTATACAAATTGAACAAAACAAACCACACAGGAAATGGACAAGTATTGCTAAGGAATTTACAGTATCATTCAAAATAATAATATCTGGTGTTACAATAGTTTACATAGGAAGAATTCGAATGCATGGGGTATGAATTCAAATCTC
Source organism: Pseudotsuga menziesii (assembly GCA_001517045.1). NCBI lineage: Eukaryota > Viridiplantae > Streptophyta > Pinopsida > Pinales > Pinaceae > Pseudotsuga > Pseudotsuga menziesii. Next base: position 178,345 of record LPNX011071374.1, read on the forward strand.
CCAAGTTGATATGACTTTATCTAATTGAATCTCTAACTCATGGTCTCCCAATCAATATTGGAGTCCAAAATCAACTCCCAAATGTCCAACCAACTCAAACAAACAGTGATAGCTAGTTAACTTAGTCTGTTATGTGTGAAAAGGCACCTACTCCACATGCATCCATGCATTATCCATGCAAGAATTGCACTAGCTAACTGTTTGACAACTATTGGAAAGTAACTGAGGGATAAATGAGACTAACTAGTACTAACTCCAACTAACTGAAGTAGGTTGGTGTAGGGACTCCCAATGGTTGCTAAAATGTAGGGATTGCTCTAGGAGGCGCCCAAACTGATCCATGCACATGCAGTAAGTGCCAGTTAACCTCTAGCAATGTTCCCCACACTCCAATGACTAGTGCATGTGGCGCCATTAGATTAAGTGGATCCAATTGTACTGGTGGACCCAAATATTTAATTAAGGTTCCTAAGTTAGGCAATAATTAATCTAATAAACATTTGACCAATGGAGGATTAATAATCCTAGCAGTTCCTTGTGCTCCTATTTACTCTTAGAGTAAGCTGGTATTTCATCTACAAAGACCAAAACAAATTTATCCATATATTTACTGAATATAATTTTCATCATACACATTAAGTTCGTGGGTGCATTGGTTAACCCGAACAACATTAATACAAAATCGTATTGCCCATATCTTGTACGGAAGGCGGTTTTATGAATATCTTCGTCGTGAATCTGTACCTGATGGTACCTGGATCGCAGGTCGATCTTTGAAAATATATTACCTCCTCCTACTTGACTGAACAAGTAATTGATCCTAGGGAGTGGGTATCGGTTCTTGATAGTCATTTTGTTAAGCTAACGGTAATCGATGCACATTCGCATCGTACCATCCTTATTTTTCACGAAAAGTATCGATGCTCCCCAAGGGGACATAGTTGGTCGGATATATCATTTCTCTATCCATTCCTGCAACTGTAGTTTGAGTTCCACCAATTCTGGCGCACTCATGCGGTAAGGGTATTTTGAATCCGGAACGTATCTTGGTGTCAGTTCTATGGAAAATTCTAGGTCTCATTTCGGATGTAATCCTGGGATGCCTTTAGGAAATACATCATTGAATTCCACAAGAACTGGGAAGTCCTTTATGTTCTATTCTCTCTCAGCCTCTATGTCTCTGATATTTAATGCAAACAACTTGTAGCCTTTCCTAATGCACTTCTTTGCTTGTAAAGCAAATATCTACCTTACAAAAAATTTCTTTGGTATGCCTTGAATCCTCACTTGATTCCCTTGGCTATCTGTACACAAGATTGACCTATGTAAGCAATCGAGCATGACATGGTGCTGTTCCAACCAGTCCATGATGATAAGTATATCTTGTGATCCTAAAGGTAGGATGTTTAGGTTTACTTTCATAGGAAAACTATTCAGGTTTACCTCACAATATTTAACTATTTCAGAAAGTTTCTGTTTTGTACCTATGGCTAATTGTACCAGCCAAGGTTTATCATGTTTTAGTTTTCCTAGTTTACATGTATCAATAATTTTAGGCAATACATAGATTCGGTAAGCACCATAGTCAATCAATATTGAAATAGAAGTGTTCAATATATTACCTTCTATCTCAACCATGGTATCCTAATGGTCTGCTTGTCGGCCATCCAAGGATACATAAATCCATGGTGTTACAACTATGTCCTCTGCCATTGGTTCTTCTTGTAAGTTGTGCAAGACCCCATTGGTATTGTTCTTACAATATCAGGCATAATGAGGCCCTCGGAATTTCTAACATTTAATTTGAAATGGGGTAACATTGGATCCCCCATTTGCTACTGACTTATTAGCATTTGGAGCTGGTACATATGCCTTTGTACCTGATTTGTTGAAGTTCTTAATGGATGGAAAATTGTTGTTCTATTTTCTATACGATGGTGGGTTAAGACCCGGTTTGAGATTGTCAGAGAAGTTCATAGAATTATCTCTGTTTCTGTTTAGGTTCTCTTGCCTCAGCTGCCCATGCTTAGCAAATCCTAGCTTTGTGTAATGTGGTATCATCAGATCAGAATTCAGTTCCACCACCGGTTCTGCTTCCTGGGTGGGGGTATTGTTGGGCTGAATTTATGTCATTTTAATTCTGTTGTAGTATTTTCCCAACCATCTAATTTTTCAATCCAAGGTTCGTAGGATTACAAATCACATGCAAAGTATATGCAGGACTGAAGTGAAATTAAGCTAATATAACTCCCCGTGAAACTAAGACTAATTTAATATAACCCCCCTTAAGCTGAAACACACAATTGCTAATCTAATGCAGGAAGATGAAACACACGGCTAAAAGTGAATTGCATAAAATAAAGACAACATATGAAGAGAAACAAGATAACACATGTGAGCTCACATTAACAATAAACAAATCTTAATTTACATCACAAGAATCAATGAAAAATCATGAAAGCATCAAGGCCAATATTATGAACAAAAGCTAAGAATTCCCTTCTCCATATTACAAAATCAAGACTAAATTCTACAATCTACTATGTATCTCTGATCTATATCCTATATGATTCTTGTTGATGTATTTGTAACTTCAAAATGTATTCATCTATGTATCTTATGTATTGTAACCTGATGTTTATTCCAGGATGTATCTATAATGTAATTGAGTCATGTTGTCATGCCCCGATGTTCCGATCAGGAGGATCAATAATGTAAACAAATCATGTCAAGTAATTGTGGGTAACCCTCCGATTGTCTAAGGGTTAAAGTCCCTGCAGTTCCGGGGCATTAGGGTTATTAGACTCTCTTAGTAGAGGTTGGCCCTGGTAGGGTTTTAGTCATGTTGGGATTAGTATAAATAGAGAATTGGAGTCTCTATTTAACACGCAACTCATACACACTCAAGTGTAGCGTATAGTTGAGGAAGGAGAAGACACTGGGGATAGACAAGAAGAATATTACTGCTATCGGAAGGTCACTTACTGTTTTGGTGCTAATTCTATCTCTGAGGAAGTTGCGAGGTTTTCTCCATTTATGGTTTTCCTGAGGAAAAACACTTTGTTCATTGTCTCTTGTGTTTGATTGCTGTACTTGTTATACACTCAGTTAAAGATCCTAATAATGCTAGCTTAATGTTGAAAAACTAACATGGTATCAGAGCTAACCTAAGAAGAATACACTGTGCAGCTGCGGGAACTAGGGATTCCTAGTTTGTGGATCTTCCTCCATAGATTTTCAGCAAGTTTAAGGTGGAATAACTCTCCTCCTTAGGGCGCATATTTCTATCGAAGCAGAATCCAATTATGAGGTCTTTTAGTTTTGGACCCGACATTGCTACTGGAAATTAGGGCTTTTCACAGAAGAGGAATTTTTTAGTGAGCCTAGGCCTGGATTGATCTCCTCCCCAAAATCGAAGTTAGGGATAAATTTCAAGACATTTGGGTGGATAGATCTTCGGAAAAGCAAAACCCTAATTTTCTCCTAAACCAGCTCTACAGGATTTCAGCTCAAGTTTCAGATCCGACATCTTGACCTAGTAAGATCTAAAATATTTTGTATTTCCATTTGAGGTTCTCAGTTAAGATGTATCATCATACTAATCTTGATGAAAATCTTGAGGGAGCTGATAACTTCCGAGCTTGGAAGTATAGGATCTCCCTGGTCCTGGAAGAGAATGAGTTAGACTCCTACATCCCTGAGGAGGTTCCAGTTCCAGAGGGAGATGAGGCAAAGGAATTACATAAGAAGAAGATGGTTATGGCAAAGAGGATCATTGCTGATTCTATCAAGGATCACCTTATACCTTAGGTGTCCTCTCTCAAGACACCTAAAGCTATGTTTGATGCCCTAACCAAGTTGTTTGAATGGAAGAACATAAACCGGAAGATGAATCTGAGGAATCAACTGAAGAATGTGAAGATTCTGAATGTAGATACTATCTAGTCCTACTTCACAAGGGTTTCTTAGATCAAGATACAATTAGAAGCTGTAGATGAAGAAGTGGAGAATGCATAGATTGTGATGACAACATTGAAAGGACTTCCTAGGTCGTGGGATTCTTTCATCCAAGGAATCTATGCTAGAAATAAGTTAGTCAAATTCAGCAGACTATGGGAAGAATTTTCTCAAGAAGAAGCACGTATAGAAGCTCAAGAAGAGAAGATGGGAAGTGAATATAAAGCTCTCATAGTTCACTCTAAGAAAGGCAGAAGAAAACCTCATCACTTCAAAGGTAAGAATCCTCATTATAGAGATAACAATAGAAAGGACCCATCTAGATTAAGATGTTATACATGTGATGAAATAGGACACTTTGCAAAATACTGTCCTAAGAACAAGGTCCACTCTCATAATAAGAAGGGGAACAAAAGAAGACATCATGCTCATGCTGCAGAGGATGATGAACCATCCAAGAAAAGAACCAGATATGAAAGTGAATATTTTTCAAGCGAGGATGAATATGTTTTGATTTCCGCTCTCACAGGTAACATTACTCATGGTAGTGATGATTGGCTTATAGACAGTGGGTCTTCCAAACATATAACTGGATTCAAGGAATCCTTTATAAGAATGTCAGAACATGAATCACCTCACAAGGTGAAACTAGGAGATGACTACCAATATCCAATAAAAGGTAGTGGGGAATCTTCCTATAAACGAGACTTTGGAAAGTCTCTAACAATGAAAGAAGTATTATTTGTGCTAGGAATCAAGAAGAACCTTATCTCCATATTAGAATTGGATGAAAAAAGAATGAGGGTTGCATTCATAGATGGTCAAGTCATCATGTGACCAAGAGGTAAGACTATCGATGATGCAGTGGTGATTGGAGAACAAGAAGGAGGTTTGTACAAATTGAAGGGCCATCCAAAACAAGCCTTGATCCATGAAACAGTAGATCCAAATGAGCTTTGGCATAGAAGGCTTGCACATGTGCATTATAGAGCACTACCTATTGCAAGCAAAGCTATTGAAGGTCTTCCAAAATTCCAAGCAAAACATGATGGGATCTGCAAAGGATGTGCGAAAGGAAAGAATACAAAGAAGACATTTCCTAGTAGCGAAAGAAAAGCCAAAGGAATCCTAGAAATCATCCACTTCGATGAATGCGGTCCTATGTCATCAAACTCACTAAGAGGGTATGCATACTATGTTTCTTTTATTGATGATTTTTATAGGAAGACATGGGTTTACTTCACGAAGAACAAAGACGAAGTATTCAGCAAATTCAAGGAATTCAAAGCCTTGATCGAGAACCACACTGAAAAGAAGATCAAGAATTTTTGATCAAATAATGGCAGAGAATTCACTTTGAATGAATTCAAAGAGCTATGCAAAGAATCAGGGATTAAGAGGGAGTTTTCCACTCCTTATAATCCACAACAGAATGGGATTGTAGAACAGAAGAACAGAACTATCATGGAAGATGCAAGAGCCATGGTTCATGATCAAGATCTTCCTATGCATCTTTGGGAGGAAGCTACCAGAACAGTTGTGTATGTACAAAATCGTACTCCACATATAGTACTCAAGAACAAGACTCCTGAAGAAGTCTTCTTTGGAAAGAAACCAGAAGTCATCCATCTTAGAATATTCAACTGTCCTGTGTACATACACATTCCAAAAGAGAAGAGAACAAAATTAGATCCTTCAGGAAAGAAGGGTATATTTGTGGGATACTCTGAAAGCTTGAAGGCTTACAAAATATATTTTCCAGGGTAGAAGAAGATTGACATCAGCAGGGATGTGACATTTGATGAAGACACAGCTTACAACAAATACAGAAAGAGACCTGCTGAAGAACCTGAAGAAGCAAAAGCAGAAGCACCCAGAATTCATAATACAACCATGAATGAAGAACCTCAAGAAGAAGATAGAGAATTTGAAGAACCACAAAGACCTGTAGATCCACATCTGGAGAAGAATCCTCATAAGAGGAAACCTACTTGGGTACGAAAACTTATCCAAGGTGCAGAAAGATATGGGGCTCCAGAAGAGAATCATAGAGAAAGAAAGAGAACCGGATCCTGCTCTGGGTATGCAGCTTTACTATGTGATTCATTGATAAAGAACCTTACAGTTATGAAGAAGTGGCAGAATGGAAAGAATGGAAGGATGCTATGATCGAATAATACCAATCGATCATGAATAATGATGTTTGGGATGTTGTCCCAAGACCAGAAGGGAAGTCAGTTGTAACTTCCAAATGGATCTACAAGATCAAGCATGCTGCAGACGGTAGCATTGAAAAATATAAAGCAAGATTTGTGGCATGAGGTTTCTCTCAGAAAGAAGGAATAGATTATGAAGAAAACTTTTCACCTGTAGCTAGATACACTTCCATCAGATCGGTACTTGCTCTGGTTGCAGTGATGAAATGGAAGATACACCAAATGGATGTCAAGAATGCTTTCTTGAATGGTGTAGTAGAAGAGGAAGTGTATGTAGAACAACCACTCGGTTTTGAGACACATGACAGAGAGTCTCATGTATGCACATTGAAGAAATCCCTGTATGGTTTGAAACAGGCACCCAGGAGCTGGTACGGTAGAATTGACAGCTTTCTATCCAGTTTGGGATTTACCAAGAGTAAAGCAGATTCCAACCTTTACTACAAGGTTGAAGATGGCAACCTAGTGATGCTTCTACTATATGTAGATGATCTATTTCTAACAGGTACATATGGGTTGATTGCTGATACAAAGAGAAAGCTTGCTATTGAGTTTGAAATGAAGGACTTGGGGATGATGCATTACTTTCTAGGTATGGAGGTGTGGCAGAGTATAGATGGAATATTCCTTGGACAAGGGAAGTATGCAGTAGAGATCCTGAAGAGGTTTGGGATGATGGACTGCAAGGCTATGGACACACCTATGGAATCAAACCTGAAGCTATTGAGCGATGCTTCATCAGAGTTAGTTGATGCTATGATGTATCATCAGATGATTGGGTCATTGATGTACCTGACGAACACAAGACCAGACATTTGCTTTGCTGTGAACACCTTGAGCCAGTTCTTGATAGATCCAAGAAATGTTCACTTGATTGCTACATACCTGAGGGGTATATTTGATTATGGGCTCACGTACGATTCGAATCAGAACATTAACCTAGAAGTTTATGTTGATTCAAATTGGGCAGGTAGTTCCATTGATAGGAAGAGCACTTCAGGGTGTTGCTTCAGTATGGGATCAGGTGTGATCTCTTGGTTTAGCAAGAAGCAATCATATGTGGCACTGAGTACAACTAAAGTAGAGTATGTCACAGCTTGTTCAACTAGTTGTGAGGCAGTATGGCTACAAAAGCTACTGTCTGATTTATTTGATCTCCAGTTGGATGCTACTTGTATACTTTGTGACAACCAGATTTGTATAAAGTTGCCAGAGAATCTAGTGTTCCATGACAAGTCAAATCATATCGAGATCAAGTACCATTATATCAGGGATATGGTGCAGAGGAGAGCAGTGAAGCTCCAGTATGTTGCGATGGAGGAACAGATAGCTGATGTCTTGACAAAGCCATTGGCTAGGGTGAAGTTCGAGTACTTCATGGAGAAGCTTGGTGTTCTCTAGATCTAGATTTGCTCCAAGGGAAAGTGATGAGTCCCATAGCCTTTTTGTCATGGTGAGAGGATTGGTTCCTTCCATGGTCAGATGTAAGGGCTGAGCCATTCTGTCATGGTGAGAGGATTAGTTCCTTCCATGTCAAATATGAGTGCTGAGATCCGTATCCATTCTGATGAGTAGGTCAGATATAAGGGCTGAGCCATTCTGTCATGGTGAGAGGATTGCTTCCTTCCATGTCAGATATGAGTGCTGGCCATTCTGTCGAGTAGGATAGATGTAAGGAAATTGCCATTCTTTGAATGGAGCTACCTGGTGAGGTACCAAGAAAACTCAGTCTAGGACTGAGAAGCCATTTTGATGTGATAGAGGGATGTGTTCCCACTTGATCAGATGTAAGGGCTGAACCATTCTGTCATGGCTAAAGGATTAAGTTCCTTCCATGTTACATGTGAGTGTTGGCCATTCCAATGAGCAGGCCGGATGTAAGGGCAACTGCCATTCCCTAGGAGAATGGAGGCACCTGGTCAGTTACCAGGTAGCTCAGTCGAGGAGGACTGGGGGCTATTCTGATATGACTATAGGATTGGTTCCTACAAGATCAGATGTGAGTGCACATCCCTTCCATCATTGTGAGCAGGATGTGTTCCCACTTGATCAGATGTAAGGGCTGAACCATTCTGTCATGGCTAAAGGATTAAGTTCCTTCCATGTTAGATGTGAGTGTTGGCCATTCTGATGAGTAGGTCAGATGTAAGGGCAATTTCCATTCCCTAGGAGAATGGAGGCACCTGGTCAGTTACCAGGTAGCTCAGTCGAGGAGGACTGGGGGCTATTCTGATATGACTGTAGGATTGGTTCCTACAAGATCAGATGTGAGTGCAGAGCCCTTTCATCATTGTGAGGAGTATGTGTTCTCGCCTGGATGGATGCAAGTGTAGAGCCTTTTTATCATTGTGAGTAGGATGTGTTCCCACCTGGATGAATGTAAGTGCAAAAATCTTTCATCATTGTGAGCAGGATGTGTTCCAGAGCTTCTTGCTCAACACAAAACATCAATTTACCCATGTTCTCTAGAGCTCCTCGCTCGACACAAAACATCTTATCAACCATGTGCTTCAGGGTCCATGCCCAACACAAGAAAACATATATTTATCATATGCAATTGGCTTACGCCCAATATATTAAACAAATCATCATGTTCATATGCAGTGGGGTATTTGACCTAGTATATAAAAATAAAACATCAAGGTAACATCATAATCAATGGGGATCATGCCCATAAGTGTTAGGTCCAAAATTTAGGATATTACATCCCTTCCCTCTTAGAACAACACCGTCCCTGGTGTTCCAGGGACTCGGAATGAAATCACGAAACAAGGCAGGGTAAGCCTTTCTCATGGTGGCTTCATTCTCCCAAGTAGCCTCATCGGCCTTGAAGTGCTTTCATTGCACTTTCAATTGGACTATGGTGCACTTCCTAAGATGCACCTCTCTCTTGTCCAATATATGAAGAGGTTTAGGGGAAAATTCCCCCTCAGGTTCCACCTGTAATTGTTGGGGCGCGCACCTTAACGGTCCTTAATTTTGGTAACTTCATGGTTTTTGTGGAAGCTTGTAAGCAGAGTTTCAACTCAAAATAGTCTTAGGGGTGTCAGAGTTGAGTAAAAGCCCTCTTTTTTGTAATTGTCAATAAATTTCGGGTATAAGCCCATGATTTTGTAATAGTGCACTTGTATAAATAGGCACTCATGTAAAGATGTCAAAGGTATCTAATGACACGAGGATCATATGATGCGAAGAAGTTAGATCTATTTTCGGGTTTTAAGGCCAAGTCCCATCTGTGTGCATGGATGACCTCTGTAGCTGTGTGCGTAGAGGGTTTTTGTAAGGAAAGGAACTGCAGCTAAATGCACAGCTTAGAGTTTGTAAGAAAGGAACTGCAGCTCAGTGCACAGTTAGCCTTGAAGGAAGGATCTGTAGCTGAGTGCATAGATAAGAACTGTTTTTTTGTAAAGAGTTGAATAAAAGCAGTTATGTGGACGTAGCCCCTACCCTGGGGGTGAACCACATTAAATCTTGTGTTGTGTTATTTTGTGCTATGATGTTTTTATGCTTTTGATAAGTAGGTGAATGCTAAAGTAAGTTAACTGTTAAATAGTAACTTCGCTATGAATTCCCAGTTAAGGGTTAAGTAAGTAACGTTATTTATCTAAACTGGAAAGATATTTGATTGAATGTCGAAGCTCTATTTTGTATAAGTAATTGTTGTTAAGGCTAAAGGTATAGTAATATCCCTCTTTTGCTTGTAGAAACCTGATTCTGCGGCACCCCATAGCTGTTTCGGGTGAGACTGCAACCTGTTCGCAGGTTGCTGCCGAAAGGGCCAACACTGTGGGTATTTTTGTTGGTGCGAAGTTAAAGTATAAACCCCAAGTCTGCCCTATAGCCCAAAAAATTGGTTCCGTTGCCGGTTGAACAGATTTGCTTCAAGAGGGATTTACGTCATACCTGAAGGGCTATGTTTTGGAGATGCTCAGTAAAATAAATCAGTGATTGGATTGAAGAGACTTACCTGAAGTTTGCTGAGAAAGAAAATAAGGATCCTTGTCGCAGCTCAGATGAATTTTTGCACAGGTACGTTTTTACTGATGTTCATGAAATTTTCTTTGGTAGTATCCACATAGAATTGCACCAGTGGTTATCTAGGTTGATAGAAAGAAAGACCAACTTCAAGGAAGATCAGTTTCCTGAATGGACCCCCGCAAGAATTAACATATTGAAAAGAGTGAACAATGCGATATCGTGAGCTGTTGATTTCTGGACAACGTGAACCCTTGAAGCATTTGTGACAGAGTTTGCCATCGACACAAGTACCTCTTTTAGCGAAGCTGAAAGACAGTTTTTCAAAGGACCAAGGGGTAAGTACCTAAATTCATTTAGTCTGCAAATTAAAATGTTCCTGGTTGAGAAAGGTATATTACTTATAGAATCAGATTGCTAGATTTATTTTTACTAACCTATGTTTGGAAGTGAAAGTAACTTCGATGAGCAAAGTGGTTTGCTGCGAAGCGGTAAAAGATACAAGAGAAACCTAGAATCCTATAACCTAGGCTAGAATACAGAGTATACGCCATTAAGTCCAGAAGACCAGGAATCTGAAGAAACCCCTTTTGTTAGAAACCCTCCTAGAACTCCGCAGCGCAGATCGGTTACCCCTGAGAACCCGTCGCAGTTGGAAAATAACCCTAGCCCGAGTATTCCTGTCGCAGGTCAGTCTACCCCAGTAATTTCCCCCCCGCCTACTACCAGTCCCCCTCCCTCTCCCCCTAGATCTAAAATGGACCATATGAATGATGACATCAAACTACCAGTCTTCAAAGGAACTGGATCAGAGGATCCAAAACAGTTTTGGTTCTTATGCGAAGCTGTGTGGACTGCGAAGAACATTATGGATCAAGATATAAGAACAACACAGCTGGTTACTTCTTTGAGAGACCGGCCTTTGACTTGGTTCATGAATTTTTCCAGCACTTGAAACCATGCATTGGATGATATTAAAGTAGCAATGATCAAAGAGTTCAAGAAGCCTAAATCAGAGTCACAGTGTATAACTGAACTGAAAGAGATTCAGCAGAGGCGAGGTGAATCAGTTTGGGACTTTGATCAAAGGTTCAAAGTTCTGCTAGATTAAGTTAGTTTCACTATTGGACCAGCACAGCATAAATAATGGTTCATAGCATCATTATTAACCCATATTAGAACTCCACTCATGCAACAAAAGGTTGCTGATCAGCAAGAGGCTTTGGAGATTGCTATGAAGCTTGAAACAATGCCTGTCAAAGATAATTCTGGTATAGCCCAAATACAAGCGCGGTTGGCAGAAATGGCTTTGGAGCTTCGTGACATGAAGAAGGGGAAATCTATTCGTGAAGAGGTTTGGTGTACACGATGTCGAATAGAGGGTCACGATAAGGAACAATGTCCTACGTTAAGAAATTACCTGAATACTGGTGCACCAAACCCATTTAACCCTAGTGTTCTATATTGTGAGATCTGTAGAACAACTGGCCAACATCGACCTGAATACTGCTATCTGCTGCAGAGATATGTGCAAGTACCTAAGAATCCATATTGCAATATTTGTAAGTAAGTTGGACACAACGAAGAGGAATGTCGCATCTTTGACCTTATGAGAGAGTGAACATATGATGCTTATAGGGTACATAATGATGCACAAGGAAATGATGGATATGGTTACCACGGTGGTCGAGGTAGTTTCGGAGGTCGTGGCCGTGGTGGTATGTCGGGAAGAGGAAAAGGCCAGGTTGTGTGTTATAACTGTAATCAGGCAGGACATCTAGCTAGAGATTGTTAGAACCCAACTACGACATGCAGATATTGCAGAGCAGTAGATCATGTGATTGAGCAATGCCCGCAGTTGATAGCCAAGATACAAGAAAGAAATTCCCCTCCTACTAAGAACATTCAGATGATTTTTGTAGAGCAAAGACCTGTCCCAGCCATTAATGTTGTTACGAGGAGTGGAGCTATGACGGAGGTGCAGAGTAAGGAAAAACAGCCTAACGGGGCTTGGGTTCGTAAGACCCCAGAGAAAATTCCAACCTTCGATGTGGGAAGAGAAAAAGAAACATTTATGGAAGCCAAAAAAGACTTTGCTGATCCGAGCACATCCGTAGCACCTGCGCAACAACATCAACAACAGTTACAGTCTCAAGAAGCTTCGGCGGATAAAGTAAGTACACTGTAATCATTTTTACAGAGTTGTATGAAGCTCTTAAGGAATCATAATGCTTTAAATAAGTTACAGAAACTTATTGCTTCTTGCGAACCTCAACGAAGCTCTGGTATAGAAAAAACTGTTAGAAGAACTGGAAGAGAAATGAGATTGCATGCTCAGATAGGAGAGTATGACATGACTGACATCATCTTAGACTTGGGATCAGAAGTAAATGTCTTAACTAAGTAGACATGGGAACAAATGGGAAAACCTACCCTTGAATGGTCTCCCATACAGTTGAGATTAGCCAATCAACAGAAGATTGTGCCCCTAGGAAGATTCCCTAGTGTCCCAGTAGACATTGATGGAGTCAGGACCTTAGCAGATTTTGAAGTCATTGAAATAATCGATGATAGCAACCCCTATCCAGCCTTGCTAGGAATTGAATGGGCAATGGAGAATTCTGTAGTAATCAACCTTAAGAACAGGCAGATGACTTTTGAAGGGAAAGGCTTGAGAGTCATAATACCCTTGGACCCTTCTCAAGGAGAAAGGTACATAGATCCAGTCAGAGATGAAGATCAAGATGTTTTGGATCATATCTACAACATCACATCTAAGGAGGAAGACTATGTTAACCCTACTCCTGAAGGTATAATGGATTGGAAGTGTGACAGTTCTTGCATGAATGATTCAGATGAAGGCTTAGAGAATTGGTAGAATAGACATTATGAACTACATGGACATCGATGTGCAATAATTACCAAGTCTCTCAGATGGCTTGGATCACAGGAAAGAGCCTTACCTATTTTTGATGGCTCGACAGACCCCGAAGAGTTTATTTTGCAATTTTCAGAGCAGGTACCAGATTCACAGAAAATGGAGACTCTAGATTTAGTATTCAGAGCCACAACTACTAGATGGTGGAATGGTCATAAAAAGTACATCCATAGTTGGGAAGCTTGTCAAAAGTCCCTTCGCATGAGATTCATGGATCAACCTCAAGAGGTGCGAAGTAGGTTTAATGGTAAGACTAGCCCTCAGGAACATTTGGAGCAATGCTACGAAGCATGGAAGCATGTACCTCATGAAGAATGGGTACATAGGTTTATACACACTCTGGAACATGTAGCAAATAAATGGTATGCGGAGGTGGAGCTTTGCCATGGTACAGTAAGTTGGGATAATCTTGTTGATAGTTTTGTGCTGACATTTTCTATTAATGAGGTTTGTCTTGCTTTAGACCTAGCAATTCGGTTGATCCATACTAAGGTGTTTGATGATAAAGAAACAGCAGAGTACCAACCTGATTGGAAGGCACAAGAAGCTAATGCAGTAGAATGTTATAACCTCACAATTGAAGAGGATGATGACCCGCGCAATATTAAAATTCCTGAGTCAGAAGGACACTGCGAAGTACATGGACCAAGAGTCGAAGCACCTGAAGTGAATCAACCCCTGAAGAAAAGGACAATAAACATTGGATCAGAAGAAATGCCTAAGTATGCTACCATTGGAGATTATTGGGATGAAGAAATGGTGAGCAAAGTGACCCAACTTCTCCATGAATACCAAGACTTATTTTCGATGAAATTCTCAGAAATGAAAGGTATCCTTGGTGATATAGGAGTGATAAAAATCCCTTTGAATCCTGATGCGAATCCTGTAAAACAGTGCCCTTATAGGCTGAACCCAAAGTATAAAGAAAAAGTCAGGATGGAGCTAGAAAATATGCGCGCTGTAGGAATCAGGGAGGCTGTCAAAGAAATTCTGTCGTGGTATAAGGATATGTCAAAGGTCCCTATTGTGCTGAAGCTGAAGTTGATGGTTGTGCTGAAGAAGAAAGATGTGTCGGAGCTTAACATTCGACCGTTGAAAAACACGAGATTTGGTGACACCGGTACATGAGCTGCCTTAACTTCCTGTAATGATGAGATTTTGGGAAAATCTAGCACCGTGTGGACAATATTTACCGCCGATCGGTCATATTTGGTATCTTTGATGCATAATTATGACAGATTTGATCATTGAATTCTTTAAGAAGCCACCCATCTCTATGCATTTCGCATTGTCTGAGTTTTGCAGTTAAGACCATGTCGAATGATCACGAAGTCCAGGTATTGTTATGAGAGTTCAGGGAGAGAGGTCTGCAGAACCTTATGAGCAATCCACCTGCATTTGCACCTCGTGAAGATGTTCAACCAGGAAGAAATTTAAGGCAGAAGTTTGCTCTAAACGGAACGAAGAAAGGCACAAGCCCTCAGGAAAGACTCCGGAGGATCCCTAGATGTATCCTCCTGGCCCAGCAGAATGGAGGACGATGTTTGTCCTATGCAAAAGTACATTGACATCCCACAGGTACTATCTGTTAAGGACCCAAATCTGTGGATGGTCAAATGTTCGATAGGACATGAACGGGAGGCAGTTCGAGGGATGGGGTCGCTGACATATTTAGAAGGCCCAATTATTCCCATACCCCTCATAAATATTACGAAGGAATACAGCAGCATGAGAGACGGTCATAGGGAACATAAGTATTCTGCTAAAGGATCAACCAAGATGCGGTCATGGTAGAAGTAGCAGAAGGAATGACGATGATGACATGCATATAAGAGAGAAAGATGGCCAGAGGATTAAAGATGATGCTACATATATGTAGACGGATACAGAGCCCGACATAATGCGAAAGGAGATCATAAAGAAGGAGCAAGCAGCCGATAGCAGTTTACTATCTTCACCAACAATATTCTCCCACCAGACAAGCAGCAGAGTGTCCCAGGACGGGACACTGGTGAGTCTTAGGGGCGTATTGGGGCGAGCACCTTAACGGTCCTTAATTTTGGTAACTTCATGGTTTTTGTGGAAGCTTGTAAGTGGAGTTATGAATCAAAATAGTCTTAGGGGTGTCGGGGTTGAGTAAAAGCCCTCTTTTTTGTAATTGTCCATAAATTTCGGGTATAAGCCCATGATTTTGTAATAGTGCACTTGTATAAATAGGCACTCATGTAAAGATATCAAAGGTATCTAATGACACGAGGATCATATGATGCGAAGAAGTTAGATCTATTTTTGGGTTTTAAGGCCAAGTCCCAGCTGTGTGCGTGGACGACCTCTATAGCTGTGTGCGCAGAGGGTTTTTGTAAGGAAAGGAACTACAACTAAGTGTGCAGCTTAGAGTTTGTAAGAAAGGAACTGTAGCTAAGTGCGCAGTTGGGCTTGAAGGAAGGATCTGCAGTTGAGTGTGCAGATCAGAACTGTTGTTTTGTAAAGAGTTGAATAAAAGCAGTTCTGTGGACGTAGCCCCTACCCTAAGGGTGAACCACGTTAAATCTTGTGTTGTGTTATTTTGTGCTATGATGTTTTTATGCTTTTGATAAGTAGGTGAATGCTAAAGTAAGTTAACTGTTAAATAGTAACTTCGCTGTGAATTCCCAGTTAAGGGTTAAGCAAGTAACATTATTTATCTAAACTGTGAAGCTATTTTATTGAATGTTGAAGCTCTATTTTGTATAATTAATTATTGTTAAGGCTAAAGGTACAGTGATATCCCTCTTCTGCTTGCAGAAACCTGATTCTGCGGCACCCCATAGTTGTTTCGGGTGAGACTGCAACCTGTTCGCAGGTTGCTGCCAAAAGGGCCAACACTGTGGGTCTTTTTGTTGGTGTGAAGTTAAAGTATAAACCTCAGGTCTGCCCTTTAGCCCAACAGTAATAAGGACCAATCAATCACATGTTTAGTATCATAAACATTTTTGTTTAATAATGATGCATGGAAAACATTATGGACTCTATGTGAGTGGGTAACGTTAGTTCATATGCCATTGGCCCTCTCTTGGCCAGTATTTCAAAGGGTCCACAAAATATAGGTGCTAACTTAGTGCACCTTCCTAAGCTCAATGAGATCTCTTTTGCTTTTACTTTCAAGTAGACATGGTCGCCTATTTGATAATATTTATCTTTTCTTTTCTTATCCATGTATCTTTTCTGGAGGTCTTGTACTTCTTTAAGGTTCACCTAAACCTTGGTAATCAAATTTTCCAAGTCCTTTAACAAGTCAGTTCCTAACATGAGACGATCCACCAGGCTATCCCAAGTAACCAGTCTTCTACACTTTCGTCCATAGAGTACCTCAAAGGGACTCATCTTGGCAGAAGTATGGTAATTGTTGTTATACACAAACTTTGTAAGATGCAGGAAATATTACCACTTGGTGGGGTTGTTGATGACATGCATCCTAAGCGTGTCCTCAACAATCTATTTTACCCTTTCCATCTGTCTATCTGTCTGCGGGTGATAAGCAATATTAAAGTTCAACTGCGTCTCTAATTTGAAGAATAAATATCTCCAAATTTTTTTGATAAAATTAGTATCTCGATTCGAGATGATTTCCATGGGTATCCCGTGCCATCTAAATATCTCCTTCAAGAAGATATTGACAATGTGTACTTCCTTGTAGGTCGACTTCACTGGAATGAAGTGTTACTATTTTGACAATTTGTCAACTACTACAAAAATATAATCATTTTGTTTCTTACTCTTAGGTAGACCGGTGATAAAATCCATACTAATGACCTCCCAGTTCCATTGCAGAATGGTTAATGGCTACAACAATCCCAAAGGATGTCGATGCTCATCTTTGACCAGATGACATTCCTGACATTTGGTGATAAACAAGGAAATGTTAGCCTTTAACTTAGCATAAAAAGTGTCTCTTAATGGCAGATATCATGTTTTGATATCCTAGATGCCCCTAGTAGGGTGTCCGATGAAATTTTATGAGGATGTTGGATCGAATGGACCCTCCTTCTAGAATGTACAATCTCTCATTGGACCATAGTAGTCCTATTTCATCTACCTTGTACTCTTTTTGTTGTTGAAACAATCTATCCTCTTTGAATTTCTTGAGGATTTCTACATAGAAAGGGTCAACTATGTTGGTTGTTCTAATCCTCTCGTGTAAATCCGAATCGGTTTGACTTAAAGTCACCTCATATATCATATGAATTTGTCAACTCAAAGCATTAACAATCTTGTTCTCTTTTCCCTTAATATGCTTTAGTTCGAAATGGTACTCACTCAGGAAAACCAACCATCTGGCTTCCCTGGTTCAAATAAATACTTTAGACTCATATTTTCTGTCTTCAGAAGGAATTTCCTTCCCATGAGTTAGTGCCTCCACATATTCAAGGCATGAATGATGGAAGCTAACTCAATATCATGTGTGGGTTAGTTCTTCTCATGTTATTTTAACTTTCGTGATTCATAAAAGATCATGTAATCATTCTGCAAGAGGACTCCTTCAAGCCCTTCCTTACTTGCATCCATGAAAACAATGAAATCTCCATCAGGATTTGCAATTCATGGTATTGATGCGGTTGTCAAAATTTGCTTAAGCTGTTGAAAAATTTCCTCGCACTTGGTTGTCCATAAGAACTTATTTGCCTTCTTTTGAAAAGTGGTCATGGGAAAAGCTATTCTCGAGAATTTCTCAATGAACTTTCGATAATATCCAACTAATCCCAAAAAGGACCTAATGTCAGTGACACTAGTAGAGATAGGCCAATATTCTATGGCTCTAATCTTTTATGGGTCCACAACTATCCCTATCTCAAAGATGATGTGACCCAAGTACTGTATCTATGGTTTGTAAAAATCACATTTACTAAACTTGGCATAGATATGGTGTTCCCGTAACACTCGTAGCACTATGAGAAGGTGTTCCTATTAGAATTTGAATGCCATTTAGATATTCAAGTAGATAGTTCTAATAATGTTTGCAACAAAGGAATGGAGAATGAAGATAAAAACTGAACAAAACAAATCACACAGGAAACAAAGAAGTATTGCTCAGGAATTTACAGTATCATTCACAATAATAATATCCTGTGTTCCAATAGTTTACATAGGAAGAATTTGAATGCATGGGGTATGAATTTGAATCTCCTAAGTGGATATGACTGTATCTAACTGAATCTCTAACTCATGGTCTCCCAATCAATATCGAAGTCCAAAATAAACTCCCAGATGTCCAACCAACTAAAAAAAATAGTGGAAGCTAGTTAACTCAGTGTAGCTGAGTGTGTTAGGTTGGAAAAGGTGCCTACCCCACATGCATCCATGTAGTATCCATGCAAGACATGCACTAGCTAATTGTTTGAGAACTAACTGAAAGAAACTGAGAGCTAACTGAGACTAACTAGTACTAACTCTAACTAGGGGAGGATTAATAATCCTAACACCCCCTTGAATCCTAAATTGGACAACTATGGGCCCTAGTAACAAGACCGTAGGTCACCAATATACAATCTAAAAGATAATAAAAAATGTTTCTTAATACAACTGAGGAAACAAGGGAAAAACATCATGGGAACCCCCCCCCTAAAAAATAAGTAGGAAAATAGAAATATGCAAGCTATCTTTAGAAGAAATAGGCTTCCTCCTTAGAAAAATAACTTGAGCAAAAACACTGTTGTAAAATTACAGCTCTATGCATTAGCATGGTCCATCAGCGGACCTCTTAATGTAGTTCTGAACTGATGACTTTGTTTGTCTCTTCTAGATGGTGAAGGGAGGGAATGATCAAGTTTTTGCTTCTATGGGCCATGTAGCTGATCATTCACCATCATCAAGTAGCATTGAGATGGAACTTTGCTGCAGCATACTATAGAGAGTGAATCTATGAGAGATAGAGCAGCATGCTTATTTTGATACTGGGACCTTGATCTTCTTATGTCTTCTGGATGTCCAACACCTCTTCCAGCTGTATCAATAAGCTTTTGAGCCCATTTGGGTTTAGGCTTCTAATTAGGAATAGGTACTGGATCTAGATCTAGAATCTCTTGATATTTAGTCTCAATAATAGGATCATGCTGAATGTTATCTTCTTCATCTGAATCTCAAACCTGTAGCACATCATCATCATCATAAAAAATAGGTGGAGAAATAGTTATACCTTCTTGTGTTTCTGGAGGAGTATCATGCAACTGATCTTCTTCGAACTAGAAACTTCGTTCAATGAAGCATCTTCTAGTATCAACTTCCATTAGTCTATAATCTTTTGTATCTTCCGCATATCCAAGCAGAATGCATTTGCTACTTTGGGCTTGGAAGGTCTTCCTCTTGTAAACTGGTATTCTGGCCCAATCTTTGGAACCAAAAAATCTCATATGAGAGACATTGGGCTTATACACATGCAGTGCTTTGAATGGATTCACCCTAACCAATGAATTGTGAGGCACCCTATTTTGCAAATACGAAGCACAGTTTACTGCTTCAACCAAAAAAGAAGGAGGTAGATGCTTGGCATGGAGAAGGCATGTTTCCATCTCTTTCAGTGATATGTTCTTCCTCTCAACCACACCATTTTGTTGTGGTGTGTATTGAACTAAGTGTTCCATTCAAATCCCCTCTGATTCACAGAAACTATGGAAATCTCCTTGGATGTACTCTCCTCCCTTATCGGATCTTATTGATTTGATATTCTTATTGAAACTGTTCTCAACCATAGCTTTAAAAAATTTAAAAGTCTCAAAAACATCTGATTTTTGTTTCATGAAGTAGATCCAACAGTACCATGAACAATCATCAATAAAAGTGAGGAAGTACCTGCAACCATTAATGGAGTTTGTTGGAATAGGTCCTGCTACATCACTATGTATCAAATCAAGTGTAGATGTAGCTCTATCTTCCTTCCCAACATCATACTTATTTTCTAGATGCTTACCTACCAAGCAACCAACACATACTCCATCAAAAGTTTGGATGGAGTGCAAACCTTCAACCATTTTATCATTGTGGAGCTGCTTTAGATATTTGAAATTGAGATGGCCAAATCTCACATGCCAAATCTTGTTGGTGTTCTTAGCATGAGACAATAAAGCTGTAGGAGGAGAAACATGTAAGAAATGTGAGAACTCATAAGCTTTGGTAAAGTGATTTGCAATACCTTTTTCTACAAGTATCCTAGTGTCCTTTTCTGTAATCTCAAATGATTCTAAATCGAATGTTACTCTCTTGAGAGAGCTTGTATGAGTCATCAGATAAACAGACAACAAGTTAGCAGCAAGGGAGGGCACATATAAGACATTCTTGAACTCACCATGCTTCGATCTGATTGATCCCCTTCCATCTGCTGGAATATGGGAATCGTCTCCCATGTGATTGTTCGTCCCCTTTGTTAGTGAGAGGGTAGAGAAGGATTATTTGGAAGAAACCATGTGATTCGAAGCTCTAGAATCTATTATGTATGCTGAGGATGAAGAGATTGTTGCTTTCAAAGAATGACACCTTTCGGTATCTTGTGTCTATGGATATTCATCAAGATTCTTTGCTCTTGGGGAAGCAATGTTATGATGCTCCAGAAGAGCTGACATTTCATCAATTTATTTCCTCATACAATGATATTCAAGATGGTACCCTTTTTCACAATAAGGACATAACTTCTTTTCAATTTTGTTCTTCTTAGAGATGGAGGCTCCTTTTAAAGATTGCTGATTTTGTTTAGGATTAGAATCGACTGATTTTGGGTCCTTCTTCTTTGATTTCCCCTTTTCTTGTGCTTTGGAAGAGTCAGAAACTATGAGAGATTGATCTTTGGATGTCTTGATGACTCCCATTGTCACCAGCTTGTCTTGCTCCTTACTTAAGGACTCGGAAAATGAACCCAATGAAGGAACCTTCCAATCAGGAAAGCCTTCTCGTTTGGATTGAAATATTAAAACAAATACAGAATACTCAGGGACTAGTTTGCTGAGTATGGAAAGGAAATTATTCTCATCCTTTCACTCTATTCCGCACTGTCTGCACTGGAGTACTAGAGACTTGAATTTAGTAAAGAATTTCTCAATAGTCTTGAAACTGCTGGGATGTAAATATACCAACTCATTCTCTAGAATGTGTCCATGAAGCTCATATTGTTTGTTAAACAAACTATCAAGCTTCTCCCAGGATTCTCTGGGAGTCCTCAAGCCTTCTAAGTGGAAGAGGAGATCTATTGAAATATAAGTACATAAGTACCCGAATGATTCATCACAACGGTTCAAGAACTTGTTCTACTCTACATGATGATGAGGCTCAGGCTCCCATCCATGTATGATCCTATGGTATCCATGCTTGCGCAAGGCCAACTACATATCAATCCTCCAATCAGGGTAGTTGGAAGTTGTGAGGATCCGTGGTTTAGGAGTTTGAGAACTCATAATTGCTCCAGCTGGAAGTACTGGAAAACTTCACACAAGCTACGTAGCACTTGTCAATTTCACTGTAATAACACACTAAAACATATGAACTATTAGAATCATGCTTTTCCTCCTGGAATGAACATGTTTTCAAGGTATGTCACACCCTCTCTACTGCTCTGAATAAATCTATATCTAGGAAATCATCATAGTTGACTTCTGTGGAAACTCAGCTGCTTCTGATGTTTGATGGGGAGAAGCAAGCATGAAACCTTCCTGAGAAGGCTCTAATACTATATTAGAATTTTAATTCCATTTAGATATTAAATAATATAGTTCTAATAATGTTTGCAACAAAAGAATGGAGAAATATTATACAAACTGAACAAAACAAACCACATAGGAAATGGACAAGTATTGCTAAGGAATTTACAGTATCATTCAAAATAATAATATCTGGTGTTACAATAGTTTACATAGGAAGAATTCGAATGCATGGGGTATGAATTCTGCTAAAATTTTCATATTCTTAGCTAAGACATCAGTATTTCATTTCATTTTCATGACAAAATCATATGAACAGGATCACTGAAAGATAGACAAGCACAACCATAAAAAAGGAACACAAAGATTTATCCTGGGAAAAACCTAAAGGGAAAAACCCAGCAAAAGCTTCCTCAATATA
>LPNX011071374.1:200733-283964 GCA_001517045.1 Pseudotsuga menziesii
TTCATATTCAATCTTCAGTCTTCATCATCAGCAACATCTTCAGTCTTTGATCAGCAACATCTTCAGCATTTTGATATTTCAATTAGCAACGACATCTTCAGCACTTGGACCTTTCGATCAGCAACATCTTCAGCACTTTGATTGTTCGATCAGCAACAACATCTTCAGCATTTTGACCTTTCGATCAGCAAAATCTTCAGCACTTTGACTGTTCAATCAGCAACAACATCTTCAGCATTTTGACCTTTCGATCAGCAACATCTTCAACACTCTGACTTTTCGATCAGCAACAACATCTTCATCATTTTTACCTTTCGATCAGCATCAACATCATCATCATCATATTCTGATCTGTTGATCATAATCATCATCACATTCTGATCTTTCGATCAGAAACATCATCATCTTACTCTGATATTTCGATCAGAAACATCATCAACATAGAAACATCATCATCATACTCTGATCTTTCGATCATAAACATCATAATCATAGTGCATCATCATCATACTCTGATCTTTAGATCAGTACGTCATCATCATCATACTCTGATCTTTCGATCAGTATGTCATCATCATCATACTCTGATATTTTGATCAGTACGTCATCATCATACTCTGATATTTTGATCAGTATGTCATCATACTCTGATATTTCGATCAGTACGTCATCATCATACTCTGATCTTTCGATTAGTACGTCATCATACTCTGATCTTTCGATTAGTACGACATCATCATCATCAGCAACAACCTGCAATCCACAACTCAAAGACAAAAAGTCTTTGGATCATTTTTGGACTTAAAGTCTAGGGATGATACAATCCCACCACATTCTCGACAACCGAAGTTACCGGATTGATTACGAGAGAATCAGACCCTATCACTTTAGGACTAAGTCCAAGCACGATGCAATCCTACCACATTCTCGAGGACCGAAGCCACCGGATTGATTACAGGAGAATCAATCCCTATCACTTTAGGACTATGTCCAAGGATGATGCAATCCTACCACATTCTCAAGGACCGAAGCCACCGGATTGATTACGGGAGAATCAGTCCCTATCACTTTAGGACCATGTCCAAGGATGATGCAATCCTACCACATTCTCGAGGACTGAAGCCACCGGATTGATTACGGGAGAATAAATCCCTATCACTTTAGGACTATGTCCAAGGATGATGCAATCCTACCACATTCTTGAGGACCGAAGCCACCGGATTGATTACGGGAGAATCAGTCCCTATCACTTTAGGACTATGTCCAAGGATGGCAATCCTACCACATTCTCAAGGACCGAAGCCACCGGATCGATTATGGACAGATGTCCCGAGATGATACAATCCCTCTTCATTCTCGAAGACCGAGGTCTTCGGATCACTTTAGGGAAAGTGCCTAGGGATGATACAATCCCGTCACGTTCTCTAGGACCAAGGTCACCGGATCTATTATGGACAGATGTCCCAAGATGATACAATCCCTCTTCATTCTCGAGGACCGAGGTCTCCAGATCACTTTAGGGAAAATTCCCAGGGATGATACAATCCCACTGCAACATCTCTACTCCCCCTTTCAAGGAAGGTCTTTCTGAACAACACCAAGCTTGTCTCGAAAGTGTTCGAACTCTACTCGAGGCAGAGGCTTCGTCAGTACATCATCATCCAAACCATCATCATCTACATCTTCAGTATGTGAATACTAAACTATCACCATCTGTATCTCCAGTATGTGAATACTGAAAGCATCATCATCTATATCTTCAGTATAGAAATACTCAAAGCATAATCATCTCTATATTCAGTATAGAAATACAGAATCACCATCATCTGTATCTACAGTATGTAAATACTGAAATATCATCTATATCTTCAGTATGGGAATACTGAAATCATCATCATCTTTATCTTCAGTATGGGAATACTGAAATCATCATCATCTATATATTTAGTATGGGAATACTGAAACATCATCATCTCTATATTCAGTATAGAAATACTGAATCACCATCATCTGCATCTACAGTATCATCATCTGCATCTTATCTTGTATGTAGAAATACCGGATTTCTATGTGTTACGTCAGAACACAGGGTTCTTTGTCATCACAACTATGGTTATCACATAGAATCATTCTAGTGTCCATCTTCAGGTCAAAGAGACCTGATATCAGCTTCTAAAGCCATATGGCTTCACAACTTAGTAGAGAAATCTGCTATGTATTCTGCTTCAACCATGCTAAGAGAAACAATGGATTGTTTCTTGCTAAACCATGAACTCATAGCAGACCTCAAACAAAAGCATATACCTGATGTGCTTTTCCTGTCTGAGATACTTCCATCCCAATATGCATCTATGTAGCCATACGATCTATACTCATGGATACCATCATAGTATAGACCAAAGTCTATAGTCCCTTCCAGATATCTCATCACATGTTTTGTAGCTACTAGGTGAACCCATCTTGGTTGAACAAGATATTGACTTAAGTTGTTCACAGCAAAACAAATGTCTGGTCTGGTATTTGTTAAGTACATCAATGACCCAATGATCTGTCTGTAGTGAGTCACATCCACTAACTCTAATGAGTCATTAGCTAACAGCTTCAGGTTGGAGTCCATGGGTGTGGCCATGACTTTGCATTCCAACATATTGAATCTCTTCAATATCTCTACCACATACTTTCCCTGGTTGAGAAATATTCCTTCTAAACTTTTCCATACTTCCAGACCTAGGAAATAATGCATTAACCCAAGGTCTTTCATCTCAAATTATTCTGCTAGTTTCTTCTTTCTTTCCATGATTTGTTTCTCATTCCCTATCAAGAATAAGTCATCCACATATAGTAATAGAATGATAGATACATCTTCTACAACCTTGTAGGAAAGGTTAGGATCGACTTTACTCTTGGCAAAGCCCATGCTCATCAGGAAACTATCTATTCTTCCATACCAAGCTCTGGGAGCTTGCTTCAGGCCATAGAGGGCCTTCTTCAACTTGCATACTTGATTCCATCTGTCTTCAACTTCAAATCCTCGTGACTATTCGATGTAAAAATCTTCCTCAATCATACCATTAAGGAAGGCTTGTCTTTACTTCATCATGGAATAAATTACCATGATAGTTTTGAAGGAAGTGTACCTTGCTTCCTAGAGTAAGTGTCTCTTCAGAATTAATTTCCTCTTTCTAATAGAAACCTCTAGCCACAACTCTTACCTTAATTCTATCAGTAACATATCTTATCTTGCAAATCCATTTGGAAGATACCACATTCTTGCTTTCTGGTTTGAGTACTATATCCCAAACATCATTCTAGTATCATAACATCTTCTATGAGTTTGTCTTCTCAGGTCATCAACATATCCCAGTCTTCTGCATTCAATCTTGAAGGTTGGAACCCACTTTACTCTTGGTAAAGTCTCGATCCATCACAAAGCTATCCATCATGTTGTACCATGTTGAACTCAGATATAATTTTCTGTAGTCACTCCCCCTGAAGTGGAGTATCATCTTCCCTCTTCATTCTGTACAGGTGGTTCTATGCTTGATAAATACTGGTCAATAGAGTATGTCATTTCATAGTCTATTCTTTCTGGGGAGAATCAAGAACCTTGGTTTGTACACTTGTTCCATCATATCGTATACATCATTCCCCATGATCAACTATTATTCTTTGATCATAGCTTCTTTCATAGCATTCTTTTCTTCATCTTGAGTTATCTCTTGTACCCATGGTGGTCTTCATCCTTCAAGGTGGATCTACCACTCTCTGAAGCTCTTTCTTCTGTCATGGTGTCTCTGACCCTGGGAGCTTCAGATTCATGTTTATTGGAGTGAATCTTGAATTGTCATCACTTGTTCTTCGGAACAAGTCTCATCCTTCTTTTCTTGTAGGAGGTTGTACATGACCTTTCCTACAATTCAAATGCACCAGTTGCATGGTTATAACTATTTCATAAAACATATGCATAACGACAAATTCTTTATGCATCATGCAACAACATTCATCCATATCTCACATAAAATTTCTAGATGCCTTCCATCTCCACCATGACATTATTGAGATTCTGAACTAATCCAATATGTCAGCAAAGAGGTTTGATAAGTAGAAATGGAGAGTTGTATAGCACCATGAGCTACTTACCCATCACATGCATATTAGTAGAATACAGACATTAATGCAAACAATCTATCATGCATAACACATCAACTGAATATAATAAAATGTATAACAAAACAATATCATGAAATGACAATTGAATACTTATCTTTTATTTGTTTTGTGGGTAGACTCCATCTTGATCCTTCTGATTTATCATCTTCTTCATTCATGAAATCATCATTTCTTATCCAAATGACAAGAATTGATTTCTTCATATTCCTCATCGCTTGAGGGATCTTCTTTGAATGGTGAGAGCTTGATCTTCAATTGCTCCCATCTTCTTCTTCTCTTCTTATGAGTCGAGCTGAAAGAAATTACCTCCTTTTGGCATAAATTATTTGCATGAATTCCATGATCCTGCGAGGCCATTCAAGGTGGCTATCACCACTTCTGCAATCTCCACTTCTTCTTCTACTGCTTCAAGTTGTTTTGCATTCTGGATCTTCACATTCTTCAACTGTTTTCTCAAATCCATCTTCTGATTTAAGTTCTTATCTTCAAATAGCTTGATCAAGGAATCAAACATCTTCAGTGTCTTTAGGGAAGACACTTGTGGTAAAATTTGATCCGTGATTGAATCAACAATGATCTTCTTGGCCTTGATCAAGTTCTTCTTGTGTAAGGCTTTGAGCCTCATCTCCGTATGGAACTGGAACCTCTCTACTTATGTAGGTGTCCAATTCATTTTATTTTAGAGAGATCATATACTTCCATGCTTGGAAGTTGTCAACTTTACCCAGCTTATCATCAAGCTGATGTGATAGATCACTTTGAAATGAGAACCTCAAATGCAAATAGCAAAAGATTAGATCTTACCGATTTGAGGTGTCCGTCTTGCTTCCAGAGCTAGCTGATTTAGGGTTTGTCAGAGAAACCATAATTTTAAAAACTTGGAATATTTAATATATGATTGGATAGAAAGATATATATATTCAAATGGAGCTGTCTAATGTACTTCTTTTCTGAAAACAGTGGAGGGAAGCTCAGGGAACAGGAAGCCCTAGTTTTCCAATTTCTTCTGCAGAAATGCCTGTCACTGTTTCTATGATATATACGAAATTACTACTCCTATGTGCCTGAAATTTTTCATTGAGGTAACCTCACATGTCCCTGATCCAACACCATAGGTTTCATAAGAATTTGTTTCACCAATTGATATTTATGATTTTTTTTCCCACGGTGACCTGTTACAGGACTGTTCAGAACAGAGAAGTTGTATGGACTGCCACGTGTCACTGTTTCATATTCTGGTTCTGAAGTTAGGAACACAAAAATTAAAGTCCGTGATATTTCTGGAAAATCTTCATGAATTCAATTTGGACCTCTGTAGCCCAAGCTATAGCAATGTTCCCCAGGTGTCCTGTTTAGGGATGAATTCTGGAAGAGGATAGAACCCTAACTTGGAGGGATCATATCTCCAAAAATATAGTGCATCTGAGGCTGAAGTTTGGACACAGTGTACATACGGATTTTATCTTCGGCCTCTATAGTTTTTAGCTCCTGAACCTTCGCCAATCTCAGGATATAGCGAATTTACCCAAACTTATCATTTTTAGTATTTAGGGTTTTTCTAGCTCGGGGTCAAACTAGGGTTTGACTTTCCCGGAGTTTCACCCAACCAAAAAAATTGACCCAGGTCTCTAGAATTCGATTTTGATGAGGAGATAAATCCTATCCCGGGCTCACTCAAAAATTATTCTTCTGCAAGAAGCCCTAATTTCCCGCACCGAAAACTGAAAATGCTTGGAATCGAATTCCGCTTCGATAGAAAGATGTGCCCTTCAATGGAGAGTCATCCTAGCCTTCTTTTGATGATCAATTGTGGAGAGAGAACCAAAAAGTAAGAAGCCCTAGATTTTGTAGCTGCACAATGTCTTCTTTTCAGGGTGGCTCTGATACCATGTTAAAATTTTCATATGCTTAGCTAAGACATCAGTATTTCATTTCATTTTCATGACAAAAGCATATGAACAGGATCACTGAAAGATAGAAAAGGACAACCATAAAAAAGGAACACAAATATTTATCTTGGGAAAACCTTAAAGGGAAAAACCTAGCAAAAGCTTCCTCAATATAGATGCCCCAAAAATATAAAAGATAAAACCAGCAAGGAGATCAAAGCCTGATCCTCCTCCTTCTCCAGCTACTTCTCTTCTCCACTAATGCGCTACACAAGTGAGAGTGTGTGTGTCTCAAATGAGGAGCACTACACCTCTATTTATATTCATCCGTTCTTTTAAGTTAACTCATTTGACATGTAGGCTTGAGTTAAATCATGTAGGCTTGAGTTACACATGTAGGCTCAAGTAACCACATTGGGGTGCTGATGACCCACCTTTACAATTAGAGGGGACTGCCTCAAGAATCTTATTAGTTCTTCCGATTAGGAGCATCAGGATACAATGGAATACAAGTGGTTCTCTCGGTAGGACCATCAGGGACCACAAAAAGATACATATAGAATATTCTTCAAAGTTACAATATTTTAACAAATTCAAATCTCCCAAGTTGATATGACTGTATCTAATTGAATCTCTAACTCATGGTCTCCCAATCAATATTGGAGTCCAAAATCAACTCCCAAATGTCCAACCAACTCAAACAAACAATGACAACTAGTTAACTTAGTGTGTTATGTGTGAAAAGGTGCCTACTCCACATGCATCCATGCATTATCCATGCAAGAAATGCGCTAGCTAACTATTTGAGAACTATTTGAAAGTAACCGAGGTATAAATGAGACTAACTAGTACTAACTCCAACTAACTGAAGTAGGTTGGTTTAGGGACTCCCAATGGCTTCTAAAATGTATGGATTTCTCTAGGAGGTGCCCAAACTGATCCATGCACATGCAGTAAGTGGCAGTTAACCTCTAGCAATGTTCCCCACACTCCAATGACTAGTACATGTGGCCCCATTAGATTAAGTGGATCCAATTGTACTGGTGGACCCAAATATTTAATTAAGGTTCCTAAGTTAGGAAATAATTAATCTAATAAACATTTGACCAATGGAGGATTAATAATCCTAACAGTTCCTTTTGCTCCTATTTACTCTTAGAGTAAACCAGGATGTCATCTACAAAGACCAAAACAAATTTATCCATATATTTACTGAATATAATGTTCATCATACACATTAAGTTCGTGGGTGCATTGGTTAACCCAAACAACATTAATACAAAATCGTAGTGCCCATACCTTGTACGAAAGGCGGTTTTATGAATATCTTCGTCGTGAATCTGTACCTGATGGTACCTAGATCGCAGGTCGATCTTTGAAAATATCTTAGCTCCTCCTACTTGATCGAACAAGTCATTGATCCTAGGGAGTGAGTATCGGTTCTTGATAGTCATTTTGTTAAGCTAATGGTAATCGATGCACATTCGCATCGTACCATCCTTATTTTTCACGAAAAGTATCGATGCTCCCCAAGGGGACATAGTTGGTCGAATATATCATTTCTCTATCAATTCCTGCAACTACAGTTTGAGTTCCACCAATTCTAGCGCACTCATGTGGTAAGGGTCTTTTGAATCCAGAACTGATCTTGGTGTCAGTTCTATGGAAAAGTCTAGGTTTCATTTCAGATGTAATCCTAGGATGCCTTTAGGAAATACATCATTGAATTCCACAAGAACTGGGAAGTCCTTTATGTTCTATTCTCTCTGAGCCTCTATGTCTCGGATATTTAATGCAAACAACTTGTAGCCTTTCCTAATGCACTTCTTTGCTTGTAAAGCATATATCTTCCTTACAATTTTTTTTTTTGGTATGCCTTGAATCCTCACTTGATTCCCTTGGCTATCTGTACACAAGATTGACTTGTGTAAGCAATCGAGCATGACATGGTGCTGTTCCAACCAGTCCATGATGATAAGTATATCTTATGATCCTAAAGGTAGGATGTTTAGTTTTACTTTTGTAGGAAAACCATTCAATTTTACCTCACAATATTTAACTATTTCAGAAAGTTTCTGTTTTGTACCTATGGCTAATTGTACCATCCAAGGTTTATCATGTTTTAGTTTTCCTAGTTTACATGTATCAATAATTTTAGGCAATACATAGATTCGGCAAGCACCGGGGTCCATCAATATTGAAATAGAAGTGTTCAAGATATTACCTTCTATATCAACCATGGTATCCTAATGGTCTTCTTGTCGGCCATCCAAGGATACATAAATCCATGGTGTTATAACTATGTCCTCTGCCGTTGGTTCTTCTTGTAAGTTGTGCAAGACCCCATTGGTCTTGTTCTTACAATATTGGGCATAATGAGGCCCTTGGAATTTCTAACATTTAATCTGAAATGTATTCATCTATGTATCTTATGTATTGTAACGCGATGTTTATTCCGGGATGTATCTATAATGTAATTGAGTCATGTTGTCATGCCCCGATGTTCCTATCAGGAGGATCAATAATGTAAACAAGTCATTTCAAGTCATTGTGGGTAACCCTCTAATTGTCTAAGGGTTAAAGTCCCTACAGTTCCGGGGCATTAGGGTTATTAGACTCTCCTAGTAGAGGTCGGCCCTGGTAGGGTTTTAGTCATGTTGGGATTAGTATAAATAGAGAATTGGAGTCTCTATTTAACACACAACTCATACACACTCAAGTGTAGCGCATAGTTGAGGAAGGAGAAGACACTGGGGATAGACAAGAAGAATATTACTGCTGTCGGAAGGTCACTTATTGTTTTGGTGCTAATTCTATCTCTGAGGAAGTTGCGGGGTTTTCTCCATTAATGGTTTTCCCGAGGAAAAACACTGTGTTCATTGTCTCTTGTGTTTTATTGCTGTACTTGTTATTCTCTCAGTTAAAGATCCTAATAATTCTAGCTTAATGTTGAAAAACTAACATGGTATCAAAGCTAACCTAAGAAGAAGACACTGTGCAGCTATGGGAACTAGGGCTTCCTAGTTTGTGGATCTTCCTCCACAGATTTTCAGCAAAAGTAAGGTGGAATAACTCTCCTCCTTAGGGTGCATCTTTCTATCGAAGCATAATCCAATTACGAGGTCTTTTAGTTTTGGACCCGACACTACTGCCAAAAATTAGGGCTTTTCACATAAGAGGAAATTTTCAGTGAGCCTAGGCCTGGATTGATCTCCTCCCCAAAATTGAAGTTAGGGACAAATTTCAAGACATTTGGGTGGATAGATCTTCGGAAAAGAAAAACCCTAATTTGCTCCTGAACCAGCTCTACAGGATTTCAGCTCAAGTTTCAGATCCGACATCTTGACCTAGTAAGATCTAAAATCTTTTGTATCTCCATTTGAGGTTCTGAGTTAAGATGTCTCATCATACTAAGCTTGATGAAAAGCTTGAGGGAGCTGATAACTTCCGAGCTTGGAAGTATAGGATCTCTCTGGTCCTGGAAGAGAATGAGTTAGACTCCTACATCCATGAGGAGGTTCCAGTTCTAGAGGGAGATGAGGCAAAGGCCTTACGTAAGAAGAAGATGGTTATGGCAAAGAGGATCATTGCTGATTCTATCAAGGATCACCTTATACCTTAGGTGTCCTCTCTCAAGACACCTAAAGCTATGTTTGATGCCCTAACCAAGTTGTTTGAAGGGAAGAACATAAACCGGAAGATGACTATGAGGAATCAACTGAAGAATGTGAAGATTCTCAATGCAGAGAATATCCAGTCCTACTTCACAAGGGTTTCTCAGATCAAGATACAATTAGAAGCTGTAGATGAAGAAGTGGAGAATGTAGAGATTGTGATGACAACATTGAATGGACTTCCTAGGTCATGGGATTCTTTCATCGAAGGAATCTATGCTAGAAATAAGTTAGTCAAATTCAGCAGACTATTGGAAGAATGTTCTCAAGAAGAAGCACGTATAGAAGCTCAAGAAGAGAATATGGGAAGTGAAGATCAAGCTCTCACAGTTCACTCTAAGAAAGGCAGAAAAAAACCTCATCACTTCAAAGGTAAGAATCCTCATTATAGAGATAACAATAGAAAGGACCCATCTAGATTAAGATGTTATACATGTGATGCAATAGGACACTTTGCAAAAGACTATCCTAAGAACAAGGTCCACTCTCATAAGAAGAAGGGGAACAAAAGAAGACATCATGCTCATGCTGCAGAGGATGATGAACCATCCAAGAAAAGAACCAGATATGAAAGTGAATATTTTTCAAGCGAGGATGAATATGTTTTGATTTTCGCTCTCACATGTAACATTACTCATGGTAGTGATGATTGGATTATAGATAGTGGGGATTCCAAACATATGACTGGATTCAAGGAATCCTTTATAAGACTATCAGAACATGAATCACCTCACAAGGTGAAACTAGGAGATGAATACCAATATACAATAAAAGGTAGTGGGGAATCTTCCTATAAACGAGACTCTGGAAAGTCTCTAACAATGAAAGAAGTATTATTTGTGCTAGGACTCAAGAAGAACCTTATCTCCATATCAACATTGGATGCAAAAGGAATGAGGGTTGCATTCATAGATGGTCAAGTCATCATGTGGCCAAGAGGTAAGACTATCGATGATGCAGTGGTGATTGGAGAACAAGAAGGAGGTTTGTAAAAATTGAAGGGCCATCCAAACAAGCCTTGATCCATGAAGCAGTAGATCCAAATGAGCTTTGGCATAGAAGGCTTGCACATGTGCATTATAGAGCACTACCTATTGCAAGCAAAGATGTTGAAGGTATTCCAAAATTCCAAGCAAAACATGATGGGATCTGCAAAGGATGTGCGAAAGGAAAGAATACAAAGAATACATTTCCTAGGACATGAGAAGTATGCAGTAGAGATCCTGAAGAGGTTTGGGATGATGGACTGCAAGGCTATGGACACACCTATGGAATCAAACCTGAAGCTATTGAGCGATGCTTCATCGGAGTTAGTTGATGCTGTGATGTATCGTTAGATGATTGGGTCATTGATGTACTTGACGAACACGAAACCAGACATTTGCTTTGTTGTGAACACCTTGAGCCAGTTCTTGATAGATCCGATAAATGTTCATTTGATTGCTAAATACTTGAGGGGTATAGTTGATTATGGGCTCAAGTACGATGTGAATCAGAAGATTATCCTAGAAGGTTATGTTGATTCAGATTGGGCAAGCAGTTCCATCGATAGGAAGAGCACTTCAGGGTGTTGCTTTAGTATGGGATCAGGTGTGATCTCTTGGTTTAGCAGGAAGCAATCCTGTGTGGCACTGAGTATAGCTAAAGCAGAGTATGTCACAGCTTGTTCAACTAGTTGTGAGGAAGTATGGCTACAGAAGCTATTGTCTGATTTATTTGAGCTCCAGTTGGATGCTACTTGTATACTTTGTGACAATCAGAGTTGCATAAAGTTGTCAGAGAATATAGTGTTCCATGACAACTCAAATCATATCGAGATCAAGTACCATTATATCAGGGATATGGTGCAGAGGGGAGCAGTGAAGCTCGAGTATGTTGCGATGGAGGAACAGATAGCTGATGTCTTGACAAAGCCATTGGCTAGGGTGAAGTTTGAGTACTTCAGGGAGAAGCTTAGTGTTCTCCAGATCGAGATTTCCTCCAAGGGAAAGTGATGAGTCCCATAGCATTTTTGTCATGCTGAGAGGATTGGTTCCTTCCATGGTCAGATGTAAAGGCTGAGCCATTCTGTCATGGTGAGAAGATTGGTTCCTTCCATGTCAAATATGAGTGCTAAGATCCATATCCATTCTGATGAGTAGGTCAGATATAAGGGCTGAGCCATTCTGTCATGGTGAGAGGATTGCTTCCTTCCATGTCAGATATGAGTGCTGGCCATTCTGTCGAGTAGGACAGATGTAAGGGAAATTGCCATTCTTTGAATGGAGCTACCTGGTGAGGTACCAAGAAAAATCAGTCTAGGACTGAGAATCCATTTTGATGTGATAGAGGGATGTGTTCCCACTTGATCAGATGTAAGGGATGAACCATTCTATCATGGCTAAAGGATTAAGTTCCTTCCATGTCAGATGTGAGTGTTGGCCATTCCAACAAGCAGGTCGGATGTAAGGGCAACTGCCATTCCCTAGGAGAATGGAGGCACCTGGTCAGTTACCAAGTAGCTCAGTCGAGGAGGACTGGGGGCCATTCTGATATGACTGTATGATTGGTTTCTACAAGATCATATGTGAGTACAGATGCCTTCCATATTTGTGAGCAGGATGTGTTCTCACCTAGATGGATGTAAGTGTAGAGCCTTTTCATCATTGTGAGTAGGATGTGTTCCCTCCTAGATGAATGTAAGTGCAAAAATATTTCATCATTGTGAGTAGGATGTGTTCCAGCCTGGATGAGAGTCTTTCATCATTGTGAGCAGGATGTGGTTCCATCCTGGGTGGAAGAATAGATTTCTTCCATCATTGTCAGTAGGATGTGGTTCTGGCCTGGATGAAAGTGAGGAAATATTCCATCATTGTGAGCAGGATGTGTTCTGGCCTAGATGGAAGTGCAGAACTCTTCCATCATTGTGAGCAATATGTGTTCCATCCTGGATGGATGTGAGTACTGTGCCTTTCTGATGAGTAGGTCAGATATAAGTGTTGAAGAAGACCTACATGGGGGCTAGGCCTACAACCAGCATGAAAAAGGGTTGGCTCTGTAGAACTTCCAGTGACAAGAAGAATCATGAGATAGCACCAGTGATGATCCATATCAAGTGATGATCCAGATCCAGTGATGATGATCCAGTAGTGATGATCCATATCGAGTGATGATCTAGATCTAGTGATGATGCCCAGTGATGATCCAAATCGAGTAATGATCCAGATCCAATGATAATGATTTAGATCTAGTGATGATGATCCAGATTGAGTGATGATCTAGATCCAGTGATGATGTCCCATGATGATCCAGATCGAGAGATGATCCAGATTCGAAGATGAAGATGACTTAAAGATAAATATGAATTGAATATGAAGATGACTTGAAGACTCAAAATAATTGAGATGTAGATGATGAGACAATCCAGCTGAGACAGAGAAGAAGACTAGTACTGAAAATTGTGTCAAAAGAATACCTTCCTAGTTAAGAGGGAGTGTTGATGTATTTGTAATTTCAGAATGTATTCATCTATGTATCTTATGTATTGTAACCCGATGTTTATTCCAAGATGTATCTATAATGTAATTGAGTCATGTTTTCATGCCTCAATGTTCTGATTAGGAGGATCAATAATGTAAACAAGTCATGTCAAGTCATTGCGGGCAACCTTCCGATTGTCTAAGGGTTAAAGTTCTCGCAGTTCTGAGGCACTAGGGTTATTAGCCTCTCCTAGTAGAGGTCGGCCCTGGTAGGTTTTTAGTCATGTTGGGATTAGTATAAATAGAGAACTGGAGTCTCTATTTAACACACAACTCAGACACACTCAAGTGTAGTGCATAGTTGAGGAAGGAGAAGACACTAGGGCTAGACAAGAAGAAGATTACTGCTGTCGGGATTTCATTTACTATTTTGGTGCTGATTCTATCTCTGAGAAAGTTGTGGGGTTTTCTCCATTTATGGTTTCCCCATGGAAAAAAACTGTGTTCATTGTCTCTTGTGTTTGATTGCTGTACTTGTTATTCTCTCAGTTAAAGATCCTAATAATGCTAGCTTAATGTTGAAAAACTAACAATTATAGATTAATGAAATGAAGAGAGAGAACTCTCTTTTATACATGAAGGAGATAACTATCTCATAATGAGAGATCCATTATTCTCTCAACCACTCTCAAATAATTTCCTATTATTACAAGATATGATTCCTTCAAATCCTCCACATGTCTCTCATAAATCCAAGATAAGATATGCCAACCAAATCTTCATGATCTTCTCATTAGAATTAGCTTGAATAATTATGTCCTTGAAATGGTGGAGGAGATATTTGAGAAGTCTTTTCTTGAATTAATCCTTCACATATTCCTACACATTACAAATCTCATCCATATTTGAGATATTAGTGAAAAACATGTTTAATTTCTAATATTTTGGTCATAAATTCATTTACAATACTAAAATGAATAAAGTGGAAATAATAAGGTGAAACCCACATATATGTATGGAAATGGTATGATAAAAGGTTAATGGGATGATGAAATGTGAGGAACAGTGAAATATAAAGTGGATGAAAATGTGACATTTCTGAGTCTCAACATACTTCCCAACTGAACTTGTTGCATCTCCTCATGCAACAGTGTATGGATCATCTCAAGAAGTTTTGGCATTTGAACTTGGCTTTGATTGATGATGTCTTTTTAACAATGAATGTTTCTAGGGTGTGAAATACATGTGTAATGATTGGCATTTCCTTATGGTTGGTTCTTGTGTGACAACCATGAATACAAAGAATGTTGGTTCTTGTGTTAACAACATTCATTTCATGATGTGAAATGCATGAGTAACAACTGACATTTTCCTTATGGTTGGTTCTTGTGTGACAACCATGAATACAAAGAATGTTGGTTCTTGTGCTAACAACATTCATTTCGTTATTTATTTTCTAGCTTTCATACTCTCACTGGAAATGATAAGCTATTAATGTGCATAGAAAGCATCATTGTGCATAAGAAATCATTTTCTTTGTCTTCATGAATCATGCC
Organism: Pseudotsuga menziesii; assembly: GCA_001517045.1. Taxonomy (NCBI): domain Eukaryota; kingdom Viridiplantae; phylum Streptophyta; class Pinopsida; order Pinales; family Pinaceae; genus Pseudotsuga; species Pseudotsuga menziesii. Next base: position 215,481 of record LPNX011071374.1, read on the forward strand.
AATATCATTGTGTATAAAGCAAAGTGCAATAGAGGATTTGTCAGAAAAGAAATGCTGGTGAATGGTAAATGAGATGAAAAATGGGTAATGATGGTGAAAAGAAATGGAATGATAGTAGTGAGTATGTATTGAATATAGTTCCCCCTCCCCAACTGATGTGGTTGCATGTCCTCATGAAACCTAGCATGGGATGTGAAAAAAAAATGGAGCACGGTGAGGGAATTTTCCAAATTATTCATTGCTAGCATGTAAGGAATTGCATGATTAAAGTTTAGAAAACAACATACCCCCACTTACCCAAAAAGTAGATGAATGATGTAATAGGAATGTAGCTGATTCCGCTAGATCATGGAATGTGTCACTGCTGCTGGATCATGGGCAGTGAAGGAATCATAACTGCTACTGTTGAATCATGGAGAATATGTCATGAATGCAGGATAAAAATGTCACTATAAATGCTACTGTGGCTGTAACTGCTGGAACTATTGTAATGTGAAGTGGAGGAACCTGAACTAATGTTGATAAATAATGGAAAATGTGGAAGGAAAAAAGTGGAACTGTGGTACACTCATAGATCTGAATTCATGTTTCTGTAACTACTGATGGAGTCATGAGAAAGAATGTATATTATTCACCCACTAGAAAATCTGATGGTACGATTCTAGTCATGTGAATAAATGTGTCAATGTCGAGCATGAAAAGAAATCATTGGATTACCAGCGATTGAAGAATGCCGTTAACCAATGCAAGGCATACTCACCAGTGATGGCAATGACTGCTAAGGTACCGAAGTACATCTTGCGAAGTGCGAATAGATGTGCTGATGTCAAGCCACTTACAAGATCTGATGATCAAGGGACATTGATGCATTCCCATGATTGTCAGCAAGAGAACTTGCCATTAAGGCATGCAATCCTCCAGGTACTCAAAATGAACTCTAGTCTATATCCCAGATAAAGTGCTGAGGTCGATGGGGCAAGACTTATTGAAAGGTGGGCCTTAAGGAATCCCACATCGGTCAACATGAGTTGGTATAAAAATATTGGTAGGACTATAAGTGAAAAGATCTCACAGTCAAGCAGTGGATATGGCAAGGTAATGTAGTCATGGAAAGGGAGCTGGTTTTATTCAGAAGGAAAACTGGAATGGAAAAATGAACTGAAAAAGATAAAGGGATGTATGCAACTCAGAAAGATAGGTATGTGGAGTCATGACAGTTAAGGAAATGAAATAGTGGACTCTGGTATGGATGACTAATGTGCCTTGAAGGAGAAATATGGGTAAACATTCATGACACAAATGTGTTTATGAATGGTTTCTGTGTAACAATAAATGCCATAATGTTTATGATGAGTAACGGCCCCTTCAAGTTGTCTATCAAAGCATGATTCTCAAAAGTTTTGTGATTTAAAAAAAAAATCACTTCAACAGCAAAATGCGATTGTCTCTAAAACCTGGAAAAAAAATTAGTACAAATTCCTGCATGAAACTTAGCAGTGAATATGTATTGAATATAGTTCCTTCTCCCCAACTGATCTGGTTGCATGTCCTCATGCAACCTAGCATGAAACTTGTGAGAATTTCGTAAAAGAAAACATATCATGCGGAAAGAAGTACATAAGCTGAAAAGAAAATGCCAGGAAGAAATAAAATGTGTTATACCTGTTTCCGTTGCGCTTCTGGTTCATCATTGATCGTTGCTTGAAGTGACTCAAAGAAAACAATTTTTGCATTAATCATAAAAGTAATTCCAGGAAAAATGAAAACATCCAATTGGAACTTTAATTTTCTTTTGGTTGTTTTTTTTCACTTTTTGTGATTTTTATATATATTTTTATTTTCTTTTGCAAAATTTATTTTTTTATTGATTTCAAAAGAAATAATTTTTATAATTTTATATATTTTTCTTGTTTTTGTTTATTTTTACAACACACAAATAAGAATGGCAAAAACACTCAAGACTAAATTTACCCGATCTGCGTTCCTAGGCATTCAACTTTAATGTCTTGGCTCCTTAACAAAATATTTAGAATTTAAAAGTTTAATAGATGTAACAGCCAGGTGCGAGAGCCAGCTGCAACACCATATAGCTGCGACAAGCCAGATGCGACAACTAGCTGCAACAAGGCAACTACAACAATCAGCTGCGAAATCCAGCTGCAATAGCGACTGCAACAACCAGCTGCGACAACGAGTTGCAACAACCGGCTGCAACAATCAACTATGACAGCCAGCTGCAACACCCGGCTGCGACAGGAAGCTGCAACATCCGACTGCAATAGCCATCTATAACAACCAGCTGCAACACTTGGCTGCGACAACCGACTGCAATAACTAGCTGCAACAACCACCAATAGTTGTAACAACTAGCTGTAATAATCATGTAGGTGTTGAGTTGAGATTTTAATTAAGCTTTAAGTGTCTTCTGTCATTTTTAAGATGATCTGAGCTATACATTGTCAAATATAATTGAATATTCAAAGCATACAATTCTTTGCATGGGTGATTTCTATTGACAGAAACTATGGGAGGCGCATAGCCACTTTGATTCATGAAACCTGCGCTGCAATTTTACACATTAAATTTTTCATAGATAATTATAAATTACATGCATACCTACCCCATGAGTATCGATATACTCCTGTTTTTGTTCTAATTTTTCATCATCGTGCATGCACTCATACAAGAAACTCTCGGTGATCGCCTTCCTCCTTTTTGTGGTCTTAAGACCTGTCTACTTGCTTCTGCGATCACAATTCCTTTCACAACATCATCATTAATATGCACATAAACCAATTGCATCATGATCTGGAAAATAGATATTAAACCAGGAAGGATAATTTATCGGATGATATAAGAATATGTTGTCAGTAATTTTTCCCAACTGTTGTGCACAATATAATTTTTTTTATTTTTATTTTTATTTTTGACCATACCTGCATTATCGTGCATCTTTAGATATTCTACTTAATGCACATGCATATGTTAATTAAAATCAAACGCATCACCTGAGCCTCCCATTGTTGCTTGTTTCAAAAAGAAATATAAGGACTGGCTAATGATAAAGCATCATTGGAGGAGGAGAAGCTTGCACCAGCTAGTACTATCATCTCATTCGCATTTTATGGATGGAGAACTCACAAAAGGTATTGATTCATCACAATGTTTGAGACCATCCACTCTGCCAAGTTGTGATATCACCAAACCGTGCACAGGAAGCATTCATCTCAGATAGGCTGGCATAGTGTCATATTTTTATGAGCATTCTTCATTTTTTGAAACCTGCCATGAGCACCAAATTCCTGAAACTAGTATGCTGGAGTCTTTGTCTAAATGGGACATTGAATCATAGCATCATATGTCTTAGGAGCACTCAACCAGTTTAATATCAAAATCAATCTCCATACAACAAATACGTGCTGGCTCAATAGCACTATATTCAACAATTTGGGTGCTACTAATATCTTTACTACCAGAGATAGACAATACATTATTTGAAATTATTTCCCTTTTACTCTAAATTTTGTCTGATGTTCCATGTCTTCTTTATAGTACAATATTTCCCTCCTGTGGTTTCATCCTTCAGTAGTTCTCTCTTGCATAGCCACTTCTGTAACAGATCAATTCCTAGAAAGACCATTAGATTAATATTTCTAATTTCCTGGTTATCTGAATATTCTAGAGGCTCCAACAGTTTTTTTCAAATTCCAGTGATTTACATGCCCACTCCCACAAGAGAATCAGATCTCATCTGTTATATTTATGATAGATATGAGAATATTCCTTCAATTAAAAGATGAATTCAACTCATTCTTTGCTAATGAGTTTGACTACCATATTGAAAACTGACCATCCTGAAATCTGGCATTTTCATGTTCAGAAAAATGCGAACTTCTCTCAAACCAAGTCAAATTTTTACAAACCACTTGCAAGTCACTAATTGAGACCCTTCTACAAAACCCATGTGCCGGATTTTTGAAAGTCATCACTGTTTGCTCAGAAATTGCACCCAAATTTGACTGTCTGTAAATGGGTGTTAATTGACGGAAACAAAAAAGAAAACAGTCAGGTATATTCATTCATGCAATACCATATTATTGATCGTTCATTTGGAATGGAAAGGCATATTCAGGACTAAAAATTGGCCTGTATTAAGCTGTGTTGGACAATAGGGCAGACCCGGGTTTAATCCTTTTATGTCGCACCAACAAAATACCCATAGTGTTGGCCCTTTCGGCAACAACCTGCGCACAGGTTGCAGTCTCACCCGAAACAGCTATGGGGTGCCGCAGAATTAGGTTTCTGCAAGTAGAGAGGGATATTACTGTACCTTATCCTTTAATAAACTTATAAATCAACAATTACACAGCTTGTCATTCACTCATATACAACTTTGCAGATAGATAAACAACCGTGACTTGCTTAACCCACTACAGGGAATTCACAGTGAAGCTTGTTATTAGCAGTGATCTAAGTTATCAAATGTATACAGTTATTAATGCATAAAAGACAGCAGAAAGAGAAACAACACAAGAAACCACAACACCGGATATAACGTGGTTCACCCCCAGTGTAGGGGTTACGTCCACAAACTGTGTTTTATTCAACTTCTACAAAACCACAGTTTGATCTGCGCACTCAGCTGCAGATCCCTTCAGTCCTTAAAATCCATGCACACAGCTGCAGATCTTTCTTTAATCTTCTTACAAAAACCCTCTGCGCACACAGCTGCAGAGGTCGTCCACGCACACAGCTGGGACTTAACCTTTCCTTACACAATCATCCTTAGCTTCGCCTTTCTTTCTTTACATCAAAAAGACTAACCTTTCTTATTTACCCAAGTGCCTATTTATATCACACTATTTACAAAAACATGGATTCAAACCATGGGCACCCAAAACCCTAAACCCTGGTCTTAAGCCGCAGGTTTATTACAATAGAGGACTTTGACTCAACCCTCGACACCCCTAAGACTATTTTGAGTCAAAACCCGTAGAGTTACCCATCTTAAGGACCGTTGAGGTGCGCGCCCCAACAGGCCCCTAAGACTCACTAGTGTCCCGTCCCAGGGCACTTATCTACTCGGCTGGTGGTAAACTTTGCTTGGTGAAGACATTGTGCGCTGGTTCCTGGAGTCCTTCCTGCTGGTTGTTGGCTGCCTGCTTCTTTCCTTTTTTATATTTATGCTGAGCAAGGCCTTGTGGATCCATCTACACCCCCATCCTTTGTTCGGGGTGGTGACACTTAACCATCCACAGCTTGGGGTCCCCTGGAATTGCGTGTCACACTGCATAAGACACACAGCTGCCACGGTTCTGCTATGCCAGAATATTTTAGGGCGGGGCTCCCCAGAGTCGTTTGGCGAGGTCTTATGGCCTTCGTTGCTCCACGTTAGAGCGAATTTGTGCCTGCCTTCGCTTGATTTAGAGAGAACTTCTGCCTTCCTGTGTACCTAAGTCGAATATGACTGTACTGGCGGAGTACTCAAAAGGTTCTGTAGACCTCTCTCTTTGAATTCTCATACTAGCTCCTGGACTTCATGATTGTTTGACATGGCTCCAGTCGAGCAAACTCCAAGAAGTGCTTCGAGGAAAATTTCACAAGCCAATGTAGCTTACTTATAGAATTCTGTTACAAGATCTGTCGGCATAGTGTATTAATGACACCAAATCTGCTTGAATGCCAAGAATCTCGCCACACTCGGCCTCAGATTTTCCCAAAATATCATAATTACAGGTATTGAGAGTAGCTCACGTGCCGCTACCGCCAATTTCCTTTTGTCCCATCCATCACATTATACACTGCGACACAGTTGGAATCTACGACACAACGACAACCTTCCACTTCGACATAGTATGACCCTGTGACCCCTGACCAACCTTCGACTTTCCATACTTCATCTTTCAGACTGAGACATTCCCTAGTGTTACGAGCAGCTTCTCTTATGGTCCAATACCCAATTTCAGCTGTTCTGGGTACGTAGAATTTTCTTTCTTGGTCCTACCTCCGAATCTGAGTACCTGGCCTGTCCCTATACTTTTTTAGACGACTCCCATTTATCATAGAAGGGAAAATTTCTCCATTTAACTTAGCTAGCTGGACTGCGCCCCCATCAGTAACTTTCTGTATTGTATATGGTCCCTTCCAATGTGTCTTGAACTTTCCTGGGAACTTCATGAATTTGCTGTCATAGAGGAGCACAAGATCACCCTGCTGGAATTGTTTCTTCTTGATGTGTCTGTCATGCCACGATTTTTCTCAAGCTTTCTGCACCTGTTGCTGGAAACCTGCAATAAATCTATCTTCTTCGAGTTCTAATATCTGTTTCAGTCTCTCTGTCATTATGGCTGGGTCATCCATCTCGGTGAAAGCAGATATTCTGAGGCTGGGAACGATGTATTCCATGGGCATGACAGTATACTGAAAAGATCCCATTTCGGTAGCAAATGTTGTCTTATGTCGGTCTTCTGGAGCAATTCGGATCTGATGGTAGCCAGAAAACCCATCAGTAAAAGAGTAGACTTATTGAACTCCAACATTGTCGAGTACTTCATCTGTAAAGGGGGTAGGAAAGGGATCATGCAGACAGGCATCATTTAATTTCCTTAGGTCGACGCAGATTCGAATTTTTCCCTTAGTCTTCTTCTCCTGCACCACCATAGGGATGACCCACTCAGATTCCTCAACCGGCTCGATTATTCCTGCAGCAAGCATCTTCTCCAGCTCCACCTTAACCTTTTATTTATACTTCGGATTCAATCTATAAGGACGTTGCTTCACAGGCTTCGCATCAGGTTTCAAAGGGATCTTCATGACGCCGATATCACCCAGGATACCTTTCATTTTGGAGAACTTCATCGGAAAGAGGTCCTAATACTCATGGAGGAGTTGGGTTACCTTGCTGACCATCTCATCATCCCAATAGTCACCAATGGTAGCCAACTTAGGCTGTTCTTCGGATCCAATGTTGACTGTGCGCGTCTTTAGGGGCTGAGTCACTTCCAGGGCTTCGACGGCTGGTCCATGCACATCGCAACATCCTTCTGACTCAGGGATAGCGATATTGCGCGGGTCCTCATCCTCCTTAATGGCGAAGTTGTAACATTCTATGGCGTGGGCTTCCTGCGCTGTCCAATCAGGTCGATGTTCTATGAGTTCTCGGTCATCAAAGACCTTGGTATGGAGTATCCTGATAGCTACGTCTAGAGCTGGGAAGACATCATTAGTAGAAAAAGTATGTATAAAACTATGGGCAAGACAGTCCCAACTTACAGTATCTAGGTGGAGCTCAGCGTCCTCGTACCAGTTATTAGCTATTGGGTCCAGTGTATGGATGAATCTATGTGCCCATTCCTCCTGAGGTACATACTTCCACGCCTCATAGCATTTTGTCAAATGTTCTTGGGGACTATATTTTCCATCAAACTTGCTTCGCACCTCCTCAGGCTGGTCCTTAAATCTCAGGCGAAGGAGCCTCTGACAGTCTTCCCAGCTAGGAATCTGCGGCTTATGGCTATTCCACCATCTGGCTGCTGTGACTCTGAGTGCTGACTCCAGAGAGGTCATTTTCTGTGACTCAGGCATATGGCCTGAGAATTTTACGATAAAGGGGTCAGGGTCTGTTGAACCATCAAAAGTAGGTAGAGCGCTTGGTTGTGAACTGAGCCATCTGAGGGATTTAGTAGGGATGGTACTTCTGTGCCCATGGAGCTCATATAATTGGTTCTGCCATCTTTCTAAGTCGTCCTCAGAGTCGGTCATATAGGAGCTACCAGACTCCCAACCCACAGCAGGAGGGTCCTCAGAAGCTTCTTCCTATGTGGTAATATTGTAGATGGTCTCCGAAGCATTCTGATCCTCGTCCTGTAGTGGTTCTGTATACCATTCCCCTTGTGAGGGATCCAGGGGTAGGATGACTCTCAAGTCTCTCCCTTCAAAGATCATCTGTCTCTTCTTTAGGTTAATAACTACAACATTTTCCATTGCCCATTCAATTCCTAACAAGGCCGGGTAGGGATTGCTGTCATCAATGATCTCAATTACTTTGAAGTCCACGACAGTATTGACCTCGAAAATATCTATTTGGACACTCAGGAATCTTCCTAGAGGCACAATCCTTTGCTGGTTGGCTAATCTCAGCTGGATAGGGGACCAGGCGAGGGTGGGTTTTCCCATTTGTTCCCAGGTTTGTTTAGTTAACACATTTACGTCGGACCCTAAGTCCAAGATAACATCAGTCATATCGTATGCTCCTATCTGAGCATTCAATCTCATTTCCTTGCCGGTTCTACTGACTCTATGAATAGTTTTATCTCGACCAGAACTTTGCTGAGGTCCGCAGGAAGCAATGAATTTCTGTAACTCAGTCAGAGCATCCTGATCTCTTAAAAGTTTGAGGCAACTCTGTAAAAAGGAGGATAAGGTACTTACGTTATCCAGTGAGGCTTCCTGGGGCCACGAAGATAGTTGCTGTGGTTGCGCAGGTGCAACGGATGAGCTAGGGCCAGCAAAATATTTCTTGACTTCCATAAATGTCTCTCTTTCTCTTGTGATATCAAATGCTGGGATTTTCGCAGGAGCCTTACGAACCCAAGCGTCGACAGGCTATTTTTCTGTATTCTGTGGGTGTGTCGTAGCTCCACTCCGCGTGACAATATTGACGGTTGTGGAAGGTCTGGGCTCAACTGAAATCATCTGGATGTTTGGCGTAGGGGTACTCTGTCGTTCCTGAATCATAGCTATGAGCTGCGGGCACTGCTTAATCACATGATTGACCGCGCAGCAGTACCGACATGTCGTAGTGGGGTTTCGACAGTCGCGAGCCAAATGCCCAGCTTGGTTACAATTGTAACACACCAACTGGCCTCAGCCTCTTCCGACCATACCACCATGGCCGCCAGAAGAACCTCTACCAGAGGCACCCCCCCGGTAACCATAGCTATCACTACTTGGGCCGTCATTGTGCACCCGATAGGCATCATAGGTGCGGCACTCATCCTCATTATGACCTACAAACTTGTAGAAATTACAGTAGGGGTTCTTAGGTCCTTGTCCATACCTTTGCAGCAGGTAACAGTTCTCGGGCCGGTGCTGACCTGTCGTTCTGCAGAGCTCACAATATAGGACTTGTGGTGGAAATGGGATCGGTGCACCTGTATGCAGGTACTTGCTTACCAGAGGGCACCGTTCCTTGTCGTGACCTTTGGTCTGACATTGTAGAAACCAAACCTCTTCGCGATCGGTTTTCCCCTTCTTCATCTCGCGAAGTCCCAGGGCCATCGCTGCTAGCTGCGCTTGGATTTGAGCAATACCAGAATCATCTCCGACGGGAGCAGTCTCTAGCTTCATTGCAATTTCCAGAGCCTCTTTCTGGTCAGCAACCTTCTGTTGCATGAGGGGAGTTCTGATATGTGGTAATAATTCTACAATAAACCATTCCTTATGCTACGCAGGACTAATGGTAAAGCTGACTTGGTCGAGTAGAACTTTGAATCTCTGGTCAAAGTCCCACACTGATTCGCCGCCCCGCTGTTGAATCTCTTTGAGTTCAGTGATGCTCTGCGATTCCAATTTAGGCTTCTTAAATTCTTTGGTTATGGCTGCCTTAATCTCATCTAACGTAGGGATCTGAGTACTGGAGAATTTCATGAACCAGGTCAAAGCCCGGTCTCGAAAAGAAGTAATGAGCTGCGCGGCTCTCACATCCGGGTCTGTAATTTTCTTCGCGTTCCATACTGCTTCACATAAAAAACAGAACTGTTCTGGGTCCTCTGATCCCATGCCTTTGAATATGGGGAGCTTAATGTCAACAACTAGGTGGCCCATGGGGGTTCTAGGAGTGCTGGGAGGGGGACAGGATGTCGATGGGGGGGGTTTATAGGGGCAGATTAACCTGTGGCCGGAATACTCGGACTTGGTTGACTGTCAGACTGCGATGGAATTTCAGGGGTAACAGAGCTTCGCTGCGGGGTGACCGGAGGGTTTCCAACCGAAGGGTTTTCGTCAGAGTTGGACTCTTCAGGATTTACAGGGGAAGACGCGGTAGCCTGACGTAAGGAATAGGAGTCAAAATCTCTTTTGTAACTTTTTCCACTTCGCAGCAAACCACTTTGCTCGTCAAAGGTATTATCACTTGCAAACATATGTTAGTACTACTAAGCTAGCAGTCTAATTCAAACAACAATATACCCTTTTCAGCCAATAGTATTTTAATCCTCAAGCTTAATGAATTCAAAAACTTACCACGGGGGCCTTTGAAGAACTGTCGTTCAGCTTCGCTGAAGGATGTACTTGTGTCAATGGCAAACTCTATCACGAAGGCTTCCAATGTTCACGTCGTCCAGAAATCAACAGCGTGAGATACCTCGTTGTTCACGTGTTGCACAAGATTGACCCTTGTGGGGGTCCACGTGGGAACCCGGTGAGCTTGGAAGTTCGTCCTTCTCTCTGTTAACCTAGACAACCACTGGTGCAACTCTATGTGGATACTACCAAAGAAAATTTCATAAGCATCACAAAAAACATACCTTTGTAAAAAGTCACGTGCGCTACAACGCGGATTTGTGTTCTCTTGTTGCGCATATTGCAGACAAGTCTCAGCAAACCAATCACCGATTTTCGTCACAGAGGGCCTCCAGAACATAGCCCTCGAGGTACGACGTAAACCCCTCTTGAGCAGATATTGAGTTCAACCGGCAACGGAACCAATTTGTTGGACAATAGGGCAGACCCGGGTTTAATCCTTTTATGTCACACCAACAAAAGACCCACAGTGTTGGCCCTTTCGGCAACAACCTGTGCGCAGGTTGTAGTCTCATCCGAAACAGCTATGGGGTGCCGCAGAATCAGGTTTCTGCAAGCAGAGAGGGATATTACTGTACCTTATCCTTTAATAAACTTATTAATCAACAATTATGCAGCTTGTCATTCACTCATATACAACTTCGCAGATAGATAAACAACCGTGACTTGCTTAACCCACTACAGGGAATTCACAGCGAAGCTTGTTATTAGCAGTGATCTAAGTTATCAAATGTATATAGTTATTAATGCATAAAAGACAACAGAAAGAGAAACAACACAAGAAACCACAACACCGGATATAACATGGTTCACCCCCAGTGTAGGGGTTACGTCCACAAACTGTGTTTTATTCAACTTTCTACAAAACCACAGTTTGATCTGCGCACTCAGCTGCAGATCCCTTCAGTCCTTAAAAGCCGCGCACACAGCAGCAGGCCTCTGCGCACACAGCTGCAGATCTTTCCTTAATCTTCTTACAAAAACCCTCTGCGCACACAGCTGCAGAGGTCGTCCAAGCACACAGCTGGGACTTAACCTTTCCTTACACAATCGGCCTTAGCTTCGCCTTTCTTTCTTTACATAAAAAAGCCTAACCTTTCTTATTTACCCAAGTGCCTATTTATATCGCACTATTTACAAAAACATGGATTCAAACCATGGGCACCCAAAACCCTAAACCTTGGTCTTAAGCCGCGGGTTTATTACAATAGAGGACTTTGACTCAACCCCCGACACCCCTAAGACTATTTTGAGTCAAAACCCATGGAGTTACCCATCTTAAGGACCCTTGAGGTGCACGCCCCAACAAGATGTGAATGGAAGTGGCTCTGATTCAGCCCGGAATTATTTGGTCAAATGAGGTGGACGACCCGCAAGCCAACTTAGCAGATACATGTAGAATTACAGGAAGTTGAAACCATCATAAAAAGGGTGAGTCATGGCTAGAATTAAAAAACACAGATCATGCATATCTTGGTTGTTTATTAATAAAGGATAATGCATATTAATAAATTGGTTTCGATCCTACCTAATTTGGATATGCTCCCATTAAGACCGCTTATACACACCTAAAGATTCTCATTCAATTTATTTTTTATAGCAAAAAGAATCCAATAATGAATAACGTCCCTTATCATTCATAAAGTGTCAAGCCAGAATTGAAACTGCCAGAAATAAATTCGCAACAACCAGATTTGTAAACAAGAAAAATTTTGGTTGCATTTATTTTATTCGTTTTGGACTGAGGCAAGAGCTTCAGATCAAAATGATTTCATTGTTTTGTAGGTTTTGATTCAAGGTAGAAATATGAAGTTGATTAGGTTTCAAAAGAAGGTGAGAGATAACATTGCTACCACTCAATCATAAATAAACCATACTCAGAAGACGTACTTCAATTGTGACACAGGCTTGGCCACTGTTTCATTTTAAAATTTTCAAATGCACTCGCAACCCATTTGAATTTGCAGGACAATTTTATTTATAAATTGAAATTTTTTTAGTAAATGGGGATAAATGATTTACATATGCATTAATTTGTTCATTCTGTTTCAGCTTATGTGTTCAGCCACAACTATTAGAACTGATGTTTTAGCTTGGAGTTACTATTCCAGCTGTTGTTTTAGCTACAACTGTTATATCCTTTCAGCATGGAGCTTTTGCAGGACACTTATTCGATTTTAATGAAATAATTCTAATGCGCCTACTATTTTAATTGTAGATCCGGGATCAAATATAAAAAATTTCAGAAATTGTTTGGTCGAGGCATTATTTGCAGAGTTAATTTTCAGATAGCTACAGGATGAACTTACAAAGAAATGGCTGTGACTTCAATGGAGAAAAAGATTACAGGCATGACACTGCTTCAACTCGGATTTGCAACTGTTATAATTTCAGCCACTATTCGTTTTAGAATAAATTTGCCACAAATTAAAAAAACGTTTTAGAAAATGGATAAAATGAATTACAAATTAAAGATGAAATCAATTAAGCATGTTGGAAATCATTAATTATTCATTCCTGAAAGCGTTAGAGAACATCCTACTTTCTGATCCTCGCGATCGTACGAAGTGTAGAGGAGAGCATAATTATTCTAGGTGAAAGCAAAAACTGAAAATAAAATCCTACATACTCTATGCTAATTGAAATTTAGAAAATAGTTACGTGTAGTTAAATATCCAGTGTAGCCATTCATGTAACAATAATAAGAATATGTTCAGTGTTAATTTTGCAAATAGAAGATGAGGATAAACAAAAATGTGTGAAATTAATTGTTGTGACTGTGAATTATCAAGAAAAAAAGAAAACTAAATTGTTCTAACCTTGTACTCGCTTGAAACCATCGTTCAATAGGGCTTTCGTAGGCATAGTTTTCACTCGTCAGATCATGCTGCAACTCCTTATGGTCCTCCTCGATCTCTTTCTCACATAATTATCTGTCATCAGATGTGCAGGATTCTTCGTATGTTGATTCGTTGTTCGTTTCTAGAGGAGTAATTAAGCTCTCGGCTGCTGTCAGGATCTCCTTTTCGAGAGAAGAGGAGATCCCTACTTTCACAAGGATCTGATTGAGCTATTCCAAGATTAAACTCATTTTTAAATCATTTTAAAAAAAAGGGATTCTTACAGCACCCAAATCTAAATGAAAAATTTAAATAAACACTCTTGCTGAAACAAATTAAAAAAAACACTCTGTACAAAAACTATTACTCTTCACAGTTGCAAAAAAAAACACACTTGTTGAAATTCAAATTCACACTTGTAGAATTGAAACACTCTTAGTAGAAATTGAAATTCACTCATTACAGAAATTGAAATTCACACTCTAGTGTATGCTTGCAGAAAAATCAAACTAAACTTCAATCCACTGTGATTCCTCTACAACGGCGCCAAAATGTTGGGCTGAATTAATGTCATTTTAATTCCGTTGTAGTATTTTCCCAACCATTTAATTTGTCAATCCGAGGTTCGTAGTCTTACAAAGCACATGCAAAGTATATGCAGGATTGAAGCGAAATTAAGCTAATCTAACACCCCATGAAACTAAGACTAATTTAATCTAACCCCCCTTACGCTGAAACATGCAATTACGAATTTAATGCAGGAAGATGAAACACATGGCTAAAAGTGAATTGCATAAAAGAAAGACAACATATGAAGAGCAATAAGACAACACATGTGAGCTCTCATTAACAATAAAGAAATATTAATTTACAGCACAAGAATCAATGACAAATCATGAAAGCATCAAAGCCAATATTATGAACAAAATCTAAGAATTCCCTTCTCCATATTACAAAGTCAAGACTAACTTCTACAATATACTATCTATCTCTGATCTATATCCTATATGATTCTAGATTAATGAAATGAAGAGAGAGCACTCTCTTTTATACATGAAGGAGATAACCATCTCATAATGAGAGATCCATTATTCTCTAAACCACTCTGAACTAATTTCCTATTATTACAAGATATGATCCCTTCAAATCCTCCACATGTCTCTCATAAATCCAAGATAAGATATGCCAACCAAATATTCATGATATTTTCATTAGAATTAGCTTGAATAATTATCTCCTTTAAATGGTGGAGGAGATATTCAAGAAGTCTTTTCTTGAATTAATCCTTCACATATTCCTACACATTACAAAGATCATCCATATTTGAGATATTAGTGAAAAACATGTTTAATTTCTAATATTTTAATCATAAATTCACTTATAATACTAAAATGAATAAAGTGGAAATAATAAGGTGAAACCCACATATATGTATGGAAATGGTATGATAAAAGTTTAATGGGACGATGAAGTGTGAGGAATAGCAGAAGATAAAGTGGATGAAAATGTGACATTTCCGAGTCTCAATAGGTATTTAATTTCCCTTTTTGACTGTTATCTTCTTCAGTGTTCATGATCTGAAATGTTCTTTTAGAATCCTGAAATTGCAAATTTTTAATAACAGGAAAAATTTCTATTAGTTAGCAAAATTTAAAACATACTTTATTTTCCTTGCAACGAAAGTCTGGTACGCCCATTTGGTCTCTTAGTGTTGAAACTGGGCTCTGATACCACTTGTAATGTCCCAAAAAAATGAAATTTTTTTTTATTATTAGGCTAGTCAAAACTACCTAAGCTAGACATTATTTGAACTTGCGGGATGTGTCGTACTTGGTTTACTGTACCATAATGTCGTAAGATGTTCTTACGTTATGATTTCATATTTCTTGATGCGGTTATTTAATGTATTACTTACACTGTCTTGATGTTTATTACTATGTTGGTTTATGGTTATGCATTGATATGTATGTTGGTTATTTGATTACGTACTCTTTGGTTATAATGCTGATTACTCTCGTATACACAGTTCTAACTTAACTTTGTTATTTGAAAAGGGCTGGAGTGGCAGGACTAGTTTCCCCTGTAACCACCTGAGAGGTAACTGTTTTATACTTGTCATATTAGGCTTACTTAGTTCTTACGAACTAATGCATTTTTTTCCACTTTGCATGCAAGTGCACTTGGCATCGTAAAATTGTTTATAAAATCTTAATGGGCCTAGCTGTCCATTTCGCCACTAGCATTCTATTTTATAGATATATCCTAGTGACATTATGCTGATTGTTAGATGATATTGATACTGGAATGGATGGTTTACTAGCCTGTGTTTCTTGAATTGTTGTTATTGTGCTTACGGATTCTACGATAGTGACTTGGTATCTACTGCCTTATTATTTATGTGACACTTATTTAGTATGGTATAAAGGATTATGCTTTAGCATAGTTTTATTATATGGTAATAATAGTTGGAAAATAAGAGATTTGCATAAACCTTGTCCTAAATTATTCCATGGCATATTTCATATGCCATGGGCTTATGGATTAAAATCGAAGTAATTCGATGCACAATGGGGTTTATAAATTTCACGTTGATTTGGAACAAGGTGTTATATAGTGGCATGAACTATAGGATTATGGTTTTTGGGAGAATTAATGGAGGCTAGGGTGGAGACATAAATGTGCATTGGGAAAAGTGGCATCCAAGCTTAGGTCTTGGCTCATGCGTTGGTTTGGGTCATTCACAGCCTGGCTTCTTGTGATTTGCTCCTGCGTGGTGTAATGGGGTGCGTCTACGATGGCTTAGCATGTATGTTGATAGTCTGGTTTAGCAACATCATTTGCTTGTTTAGTTTGGTTATCATGCATACTTCTCATTGTGTCATATGTTTTGTGTTTGTAGATTGCATGGCGTGGCGAAAATGTGGGTCCTAGATCATGGATGGCTCTGTGGGAAAAGCCATACCCATTCGGGTAAGCTTGCTATAAAAAGTGTTTAATTTGATCCCTTATTTTGGTTAGTGGTTGCGACAGAGCTAATACTCGTCGTTGTTTTGAGTGCATGGATCTGGATTCTAATGACTGCGCTTTGGGATGGGCCTGTCTGTAAACTTAATGGGTACTGCATTTGAAATGCGATAGGGATTGGGGTTTTTCTTGTGGGGTTTTAGTGCCTTCGGGATGGAACTTTAATGTATTCAGATTGTTAATGGGTACTCTGTGTGGAAAACGTGACTAAGTAACTCTTGGAAACTCTACGTATTGTAAATAAGTTTTGTTTATTGGAATGGGGCAGCACCATTGCTTGCACTAGTGTAAGGCCGATTTTAATTAACTGTATAAAAGACCTTATTGGTTTTGATAATGACTGTGTTTATATATAAACAGTAAATGCATGCTGCATTGATTTTGTTGTTATTATTCTTATTAATGGATTGTGTGTAATCAAAATCATTGCTTGAGTTATTTGTATGGATGAATGTGTGACAACGTTGTTGGATTTTGGGCCATGCTGTATATGGCATTGGCGTTCCTGCCATTAGAGCTGTGATAGTGTATTAGTTAGAGATTTAATTTTTTGTGATTATGTTGTGTAATGGGAATATAAGGGCCAATTATGGTATAACCTTGCATTTAGCAGTCGTTGGTGTTGGTAATCACTAATAGCTTTTTAATGGGTTTTATATTGTTGTTTTAATTTATAAGTAAAAGGTCCATAGCCTTGGGATGGAACTCCCCCAAAGGATGTCATGGCTATTGCATAGCATTGAAAAAGTTGTGGTTCTTGGTATTTGATTATTTAAAATGGTTTGGATATGTAAAAGTCCTAGGGCCATAGTTACGGTATGTAAGTTTTATCTAGGTCTTTTGATCATTATGCAGCGATTAGCTGTAATTTAAAAAATACATCCTATGTATATAAACATATAGTGTGGCTTTGATAGTGGAATGCTACAGCATGAGGATGAAATCTTACAGGATTTGTTCACGGTGAAATGTAAATAAAACAAACCCTACAGGAATCGATCCTGGGTCGATTATGGTTGTGAGGGTTTATAATTATATGGATGCGATTTGGGAGAAACGCCAAGAGGAATTGATTCTACAACTTCTGTGTATTTATATTGGTTTTTAAATGATTATTGTGCATAGCATTATGGTTAATTTAATTACGTTGGGACTTTCGTTATGTCATACGATTCTTGTAATGCGGTTGGTAAGTATTTACAGGGCTTGAATTAAAATATATATGCAATGGGTATATTATGTTGATAGTTTCTTTATTGCATATGACTTTGTAGATGTAGTTAATATAGTAAAATTTGGTTTGATTTAATGTGGATTAATGTTTAGCCTCGGTTCCTAGTAAAATTATTTACACAAACCCTGAGAGGTTTTCGATGGTTCTTATTCTAGCTTTAGTATTGTGAATTGATGATTATTCTTAAATATAGAATACTTAGTTTATAATATTGATTAATTAGAATATGGTTCTTTTTATACTTGATATTATATAAGGATTTATTTATTAGGTTCTGTTTACTATACTTTAGTTAGCTCTGTTTTATATTTATGTTTGTTTAAAGCTTAATTAGTACTAGCCTTTTACTTCTAAACATAACTCCACTGGCAATATGAAATCTACCAGTAGAGTTCATGGATAAATAAACACATAGAAACTGTTAGAATAATTCCTAGTTTTTAGGAAAACAAAGTTTAAGCTGTAAATAAAAACATAACTAAGTATAGCAGAAATAAACCCTAAATATTTCTTAAACAAGAATTAATTTACAGACATAGGGTTAATAAAAACAATGTAAACCCTTAAATAATTTGTTAGGAATAGAATGGTAAACATAGGTTTATAAATCTAACATAAACACTTGCATATTCTAACCAGAAATTATTCTAGATAATGAAATAGGCAGCCAAGAACCTCATACCTAAAAGGTGAAGCTATTCCAATGGTTGAAACTTGCACACTCAATTACCCAACATTAATAATTCACAGGTAGATCTAACCTCTGTATAGATGACCGATTCACTTGGTAACTACCATGTTCCACCCAGCCATGACCCGTAACCATTCTTGGTTTTAATCGGGATCCCCCCGAGCTAGTTCCAACATGCAAGTAGGTTAGAGCTCCTAAGGTAAGGCTTCCCTAACTGGTATATCAGGTCTGGGTCAGTTCTCCTTTTTCCTCTTAGGAAAATGTTCTCCAAGAACTCTCTTGAGAATAATTAGGCAGAATAATGACTCTAAAAAGATGGAAGAGATCCCCAAGCCTCTCTTTGGCTTGGGACTTCATAAACAGACTTTTCAGTCAAAGGGGTAGTTAAATTAAGAATCATTTGATTTCTTGATTTAACCATTTTTATTTAATTTAGGTACTTTTAATATTTTAACTTAGAAACTTTTAACTAGTTCATAATTTGACTCTTGGAGGTATTATAATATTTAATTTTTCTCTTAGTAATAATAATAATAGATAAAACTTTTCCTTCTTTCTTACATTATTAATATTATTACTATACTTACTCTGTATACATACCATGTATAAAATATATAATAATATATATTATTTGTTAACATTTGTCTTTGGGTATCATGTGTTATGATC
The DNA here is from genome assembly GCA_001517045.1 of Pseudotsuga menziesii. NCBI lineage: Eukaryota > Viridiplantae > Streptophyta > Pinopsida > Pinales > Pinaceae > Pseudotsuga > Pseudotsuga menziesii. The sequence continues at coordinate 234,241 of LPNX011071374.1, forward strand.
CCTAAACTTATTACTTTCTTCATTAAGGTCATTAGGTAGGTGGTTAGGTTTAATAGGATAAGAAACTCTAAACATCCTTGCATGTTGGATTCTCTCATATAACATGGTAGTTCTTAAGTACTTGATGAGATACAAAAATTCAAAATTTCATTTAATCACTTATAAATAAGTCATATGAGATCAATATTTTTCTCGAGTCTTTTTCACTCGACATAATTAATTATTTTCAGTAACTCCTAGTGCCTATCTAGAGCCCATTCTCAACACTAAAAACATGGAGTTACAAACTTAGTGCAATTCTAGAGCTCCTTGCTCAATACTAATGCTAGGATGTACTTGTAGGATACACCTAGGGATACAATGGCCAATGATATGATGTTCCATATCTTATGCTCAACATTAACATGGAAGGCTCCAGGTATTATGACCTATTATCATTGGAAAATTACCCAAGGTTGTAAAGGCTATTCCCTTGTAACAACAAAACCACTTTTAAAGAGAAAAATGGATTTTTTTCCTTCTGAGAGGGATCTCTCATAAAATTTTAACAATGTCAGATATGTATAAGCAAAACTATTTGTAATTGGTAAGATTGGTTGAAACTGAACACATGACCATTGGGATATGGAATTATAATATGAATATAGATAAACAGAGCTTTTGCATTTAAGTTTTAAATAGAGGCAAGGTAGCTACTCAGTCACAGTCAAAATTTGATTATCTAGTAAAAAAAAGAAGAAGAACATGAACAAACCATTAACACAGAGCATTGTAAAAATGAATTCTAAATTGTTATACTCTCACTTCAAATATGAAGGAAAAACTAATGGAAAGATAAAACTGAAAAAACATTCACATAAGAAGGGAAAGTACCGACTGCAACATGAAATAACACATGAATCTATGAAAGATTCCAACTTTCATCTCTATAATTTAAAGAAAAAATTGAATACAAAAATCTCCAAAATCTCACGGGTCCCAACCCTTATTTCATCAAATGTATGAATACTTATACAATTGCTCCTCGAGCTGAACAATGAAATTAACTGTCTAACGATTTCAACCGTGTATTACATGTGTCAAAACAATGATCTATTACAAAATAGTTATGAGATAAAAAAACTTCTTAACTAATGAATTTAAAAACAACATTTTATCACAAAATATATCTTTTGCTGAAACTCCTTTTGCGTTGTCTTCCTTGATGTCTTCATGGTTGTAACTTATATTTAGTTGATCCATATTGTTGAACTACTCTCCAATGTTCAGGATTAGGCAAATCTGCAACAACCATGTCATGTTCTAGAACTCTGAGTTCCATGTTGTCTGCATATGAGAAATTAGGCACCTTGGCACATGGGACTTTAAAATAAAATAATGACTCGAACTCTCCAGCCAATTTATCGAACACAACTCTTCCAGACAGAGCCTGCTGCATATCTTCAAACTTACTCTGATCTGACCTACAATTAACCAATTTATCCAGATATTCCTTTTGAGAAAATAATGGCCCTTTTTCCTCCCAGAAAAAAGGAATTCCCCTGCTTGCCAATGGTGTAAATAAATTAATCACTTCTTTGACTTTATGACTTATAATATAAACTTTATCCTATACAGTATCCAACGTTCTATATTTTCAAATCATTTTTCTAGCCCAAGAGATAACGAAAACTCCATCTCAGATATCAAACCTTCTGACTTGATCTTTTGATAAGGTACTTAAAAAGTTGATAGCATTTTGAGCTACTTCCATTGGCTTCTTATTTAATTCTTGTTTTACTATCAAAATATTATGTTTGGATTTTTTCAGAACACTCTCCTGATCTGAAATATACTAAATATGGTCTAAACTTATTAGCTTCTAGAATAATCTTATCTCAAATCATATGTCTGGTCCCTTGCAAGGCCATTTGGCCAACCACCTGCTTTGTTAACTTGGTATTCTGATTCATTAGTTCTTGACATTTTTTCTCTACTTCATTCTTCTCTTGCTCTCTTTTCAAAATTGTCTCTTCTATATTCTTGTTCTATTGCTTTAAGTCTATGAGTTCTACATCTTCCATGTTTACCTGAGACATTGCGTTAGAAAGAGAGGTTTCATCTATTTCTACAGAAGGAACAGTAAATTGATTTTTAAATTCTTCACATTTTCCTATAGTTATTTTTCTCTTGTTTCCAACTTAGTTTTTAGGTCCTTCTCATTTTCTATTAGAATCTTAGCATCCTTTTCCCAATGTTTTTCTTTTTCTTCGAGCTTTAACAGCTTGGATTTACAATCAATCAACTTAGTGTTTAATGCTTCCTTCTCCTTCTCAAACTGTGTCAATTCAGAGGTCTGAATAAGCTGAGTGGAAGGAATTTTCAATTTCTTTTTTAGCACCTGAACTTCTTTCTCTTTTTCATCAAACAAATTTTGAGCCACTGCTCCTTTGTCTAACTGCCCATTAACCTTCAATAATTCCTCCTGCAACTTTTGGGCCACTACTCCTTTTTCTGGTTTCCCATTAACCTTCAATAATTCCTTCTGCAACTTTTTAATTTTGATTCGAAGGGCCTTATTCTCAACCTTTTCTTTCTGTAGGAGGCCCCGAGCTTTCTTTTTATTGGACTCTAGTTTAGACACCTGTAATGTAGATTTAAGTAATCTTGTATATACGATATCACCTATTTCTCTATGAAAGTGTATCATATCTGTGGTAGGGATATTCTCTAAGTTCACAGTCACCTCTGGTACCTTATTACCAATAGTCATGGCCAAACTTGAGGTATCTTTGCCATGATCCCTTACAGTTTTTAAAGTTATATCTGGCTTTGGAAATTGTCTCACTTCCTCGTATAATTTTACTGTTTCATCAAAGGTTTTACTAGCCACTTCCCTATAGGTATTCAACCACTCCTCTTTTGATGTATATGTATTTGGGGTTACTCCATCAAATACATATTCCTGAAGCTCCAAACCAGTTACTTTGGATTTTTCTTGCTTGTGTTTAACTTTCACACTGCTCTTCTTAACCTGTACCATTTGTCCCTCTTGTCCAATTTTCTTGCTTCTTCGGTGTACTAGTAGTGTCTACTTTTTCAATTTCCATGAAACCTAGATGTTCTCTTTTCTTTGAATTTCCTGAAAAACTTATTAATCATGAAATATTACCAGCAACTACAACTATGTTAGAAAGATCCATTGGGGGAGAATTATTTCCAAGTATGGATGAGACATAGTCTTTTTCCATGCTGATATCATTTGAGGTTTTTTTAGGATAATCTTCCCAATTAGTTGCGTCTCTGAGTCCAACTACTTCAGTATGTTCAAAAGTCTTATTGTTGTTTTCCTATCTTATTTTAGATATTACCTGGTGTGAATCATAGTTGATAGCAGCTCCCAAAGAAAACGCCATGCTTCTGAGCAGATTATCAATTATTGGTAGAGGAACTCTACTTTTGACAACATATGTCCCTTCCTCCCATGGAAATTTAATATCTGAACTCTTTCTGAGTTTTAATATGTGTTCTTCCTCAACTATAAGCCTTTGTCAAAAAAATTCAAAAGAAACGATTCTAGTTGTTAGAAAGGGTGGAAGAATATGAGGCTAGTGCAAAAATCCATATAACCTTATAATTGTTTCATACTCTGAAAGGAACTAGTCCCCTATCCTTTTACTAGGGGAAAGTTGCAATGTTTCCTTCATCTCTGGAAATACCCTGGGAAATATTTCCTGAAAGAAAATGCGGTATATTTCTGCCATCAAACAATTCATGAACTTGCAATAATCCTGGGTCATTTCATCAGTGATTACCAACTCAGGAAACTATAGGTTATCTTCATTATGTGATAATAACATCTTCAACAAAAAAGATTGGAATCTAAAAAATATGGTATCATGGAAGTTGAATATCTGAGAACGAATTTTCTCAGCTAGGAACTCATCAAGCTTAAGGAAACAAGACTGGAAAGACTGGCCTGGAAGTTCAGACTCAATTGGAAAAGTACTTAAGATAAACAACAGACTCAGCAGTGGCTATGTAACATAACCATTAGTGTCTAACCCAGAAAAATTGACTGGCTAAAGTTATACACGACTGAGTTTCTTCATTAAACAAAACTATGTCAATAGGGTAAGATAAACTTATAACCTCACTATCAAGATTTGAACATGACTTCAAAAAGGCTTCCTTACTCTCAGCTGTAGAATCTTGGAAGAAAAGTATGATGTTTTCTTCTTTGTACTCCTAGGATAAATGAACAAAACCATCTGGGACAGATAGGGTTTTGTGGATAATAGAGGTATGCATAGGGAAAGAATCCTAGACTTAGGTTTATCCATAATGAATTCTTCAGCTGTGGAATAATTATTTGCACACCACTCGACAAATTTAGGGAAATTGGCGGTCTAGTCAACAAAGAAAAAATAAAAGAAAGACCTGAAAACACCATGGGTGTCACTACCCTTGGTCCTTAATAATTTTCAATTTATTTTTAGCCGTATCAATTGTTTCATTCAGTAAAATGGTATCAGAAACTTCAACATTTTTGTCTTTGAATGTTTTCTCATCCCGCTGATAGGAAACCCCTAACTCTTCACTATCTTCCAGTTCTACCACTTCTATTTCATCCATTTTTCAGAAATATTTGGAAAGTTTCAGGATGCCTACCTTGTTAATTAGCACAATGTTCCGATTTCATCCATGTTGGAACTTTGCGAACAGTCAGGGTTATCGTTAATTTCCAATGATCAGAAAAAACAAACCTATAAAATCCACGTAGATGTTTTTATATTTTTTTATGTTTCATAACCATTGTGCATCTCCCGTAATGTATACCATAGATTTCTTTTTCTTTGAAATCTAAGCCGTTCATGCTCAAGATCTCAATACCAAGACTCAACATTATCAACCTAGACAACTTGATTCAGCGGAATGAATATCAACCATTGATCTGCAATCTATCTTCATCAGAATCGTCAAACTGTGAAAAGATTTAACATTATGTTAATCATTTCGAACCTGATCAATCAAGCAACTTTTGTTTGCAGAATGCACCTTATCCATCGATCAAAACCCGACCACTATTACAACTGTTGATCAACGTGGCCCCTACCACTTTCCATGGATTTCAATTTGGAATTTATCTGTTCTAGTTCAATATGCGAAATTGTTTCTGACTGTAGATCTATATTCGCTCACATATCGTCTATCCGATCTTTCCACCAGTTAACCAATTCCGCAAATATGAAAACTTGGTTTTTCCTTGCATCTCTGATATGCAGAATTCCTTTCCACCACTGATCTACAACCTCTTTAATTTGAGCCATAGATATTTGACACCTTTTACCTCCATTCCGCTGATGAGAACATTTCAATTTCTCCCCCATGTTTCAAACAGTGGAAAGATCCACCACCGTAGATCAAATGTATTTCTTCATCCAACAACCCATGATAAAAGATCATGTTAACCCATTAATCTAAAGAGCGCTTCCACAAAATTTTCAAATATGATCATTTTCAAACCCTTCAATTAAACAATCCACAATTTCAAATATTGTGCTAACAACTGGCTCCACTAGGGATGCTATCTTCCCTGTGAGGTAGCAAAGAACCCCATAGACCAGTTGCCAAATCCATTTTCAAACTAATTTTTTTTTATTTTGTCTTTTTGGAAGAAAAATAAAAACTAAAATATGGATACCCCTTCCAATCTTAGGGCCTTCTCTGCGGGCTTCAAATTTTCTAGCTCACCATTTGTATTGATTTTAAGTAAAAGAAGTATTTACACTATAATACATGAAATTTTCTTCCCCCTTAATTCAAATAATGATTCATAAATCTCCCATTAACTGGACCTCCCCATATTGAGAATCATCCTAACACTATAGAATAAAAGCGTTATTACCCTCGTGTGCTACAATAATGTATGGACCTACCCAAAAAATGATCAAGTTTACCATGCTTTCCTTTGTTTTCATGTGGAGCATCCCATTTTAACACCAAAGCATCAATATGGAAAGTGTCTTCTTTTACCTTTCTGTCAAAGATATTATTCATTTCGTCTTGATGTCTCTGTACCTAATCATATGTTTTATCTCTCAGTTCACTTAGCTCAATAGTTTAGTTTATTCTCCTTTGCATATGATTAGGTTCATCCTGTTGCTCCTACAACAACTTCATAATTGGTACTCCTAGAGATGCTGGAAAAACCACTTCAACTCCATACACCAATTGAAATGGTGAAATTCCAATATCCCTCTTTGTGTTGATTCTGTCAGCCCATAAAGCATATTTCAGCTTTGCATGCCATGCTCTTTTATTATCTTCCAACAACTTCTTAATTATCCTCACCAAGATTTTGTTAGAGGGTTATGCCAGTCCATTACCTCATGGATAATATGCAGTAGAATGATTCAAACTTATATAATACTTATGACATAAATTTATCATCTTCTTGAACTTAAAAGCAACTGCATTATCTGTTACAATCCTCTTAGGAAAGCCAAATATTGCCAAAATATTATTCTTCAGGAAATCTATTATCACTGCTTCTGTAGCTCTTCTAGTAGGTATTGCTTCAATCCACTTTGTAAAATAATTAGTTGTTGTTAAGATCCACTTATGTTGTCCTGAGGAGTTCGGATTTATTTCCCCAATGAAATCCAACCTCCATTGTTGAAAAGGTGCTTCTACTGATATGGGATTAAGAGGGAGTGGAACCACTTTCCTCTTTCCATAAAAAATATGGCACTGATGACATTCGAGGGTTTCTTTATACACATATGAAATTAATGAAGGCCAATAAAATCCTACTCTCAAATTTTTATTTGTCGTTTCCTTCCATGAATGATGTCCCCCACAATCTCCTTCATGGAAATCTTTTGCAATTTGATGAGGTTCATTCTCTAGAAGACAATTCAGTAACACTCCACCAGGATCCTTTTAATAAAGATATTGATTTAAAATACAGAATTTTGTAGCCTTCATCTTCACAGACCTTTCTCTAGTTTTACTTAACCCTGTAGGAGGTTGTAAATTTTGCAAGACATAAACAATATCAACATACCATGGAGGAATAGAAAAATCAGGCATCACTTGTACTTCTTTGTCCAACTGATTTAATTAACCTGACAAAAAATTTAGTTGCAGAGAATCACAATTGGAGTCTATCATTATTTTATCCAATCCCTGTCCCTTAATAAACCTTGTGGGATTAATTTCAATGTCATATTCCAAAAGCACTGCAATCCATTTCGTTGTTCTCCCCTTTGGATCTGGTTATGTAAGTATTCTCTTTACCACACTATTGGGCACATATGCGACTACATGTGAATGGAGAATGTAAATTCTGAAATCCTTTAGGGCCTTAATCAAATCATATTCTTGTTTTTCCATGATATCATGTTTTAACTCTCCATCTCTTAACATCTTACTAAAGAATGCTATAGGATGTTCTTCACCTTGATCATTCTTTTGTAACAGAACAACTGCAACAATATTCTTTGAAGCATATGAGAATACTAAAAATATTTATCAAAATCTGGACTTACCAGCATAGGAGCTTCTGAAACAGCTTGCTTTATATTCTTGAAATACTTCTTAGCCTCCACTGTCCATTTTATTTCATGATCCTTTTTCAGCATATTAGTAATGCTCATCAATATTTTAGCAAATCTAGGAATGAATCTCCTCAAGAAATTTACCTGCCTAATGAATGACTGTACTTCTTTCTTACTTATTGGTTCCTCCACCTTCAAAATTGCACTCACCCTGTCTGGATCAATCCTTATACCTTCTTTGGAACTAATATGGCCCAATAGTTTTCCTTTTTCCAGAGCAAAATTTGATTTCCTTGGATTTAATGAAATGCCATATTTTCTACATTTAAGGAAGACCTTTTACAAATGTTTAATATGTTCCTTGTCAAACCTGGAATATACAGTAATATCATCCATATAAATTACTACAAACCTCTCTCTTTTATCTGCAAAAGCGATGTCCATAACATGTTGGAAAGTGGCTCCTGCAGTCATTAATCCAAAAGGAATCTTTGTGTACATGAATGTACCCCATGGTGTAGTGAAATCAGTTTTATCCTGATCTTCAGGCAGCACCTTTATTTGATTATAATCTGAATTCCCATCCATAGTATATATTCTATCTAAACCTACCACTTTCTATAAAATCTGGTCCATCTTTGTTAAAGGGTAATTGTCCTTCAAAGAGACTTTATTAAAATTTCTGAAATCCACACACAGTCTTATTTCACCATTATTCTTTCTAATAGGAACTAAATTATCCACCCATTTTGAGAATCTCAGGGTTACAATTATTTTTGCATCATATTATTTTTTGATCTCCTTTTCAATGATAGGAAATAACATTGGATTAATCCTTCTGAGTTTTTGCCTAAATGGTTTTTCTCCAGGTTTAATTGGAATAATATGTTGTATAATGGAGGTGTCATACTCTTTGAGGTCATCGTAACTCCATGCAAATACATCAGTGTCTTTTTTCATCAGGTTCACATACTCATCTTTTTCTTTAGCAAGCAACTTCTTGGACAACTTTACAATTCTGGGATTCTCCTCGGTACCAATATTTTTATCTTCAATGGCGTTTTCAACAGGTTTGACTTTAGGATCTCTGACAACATCATTTTGGTAAAAAATCTTCTCTAAGGGAATTAAACCTATGGGAATATGATTACTCTTAAATTGGACTATATCTTTTCCTTCTAGTGATCCTTTCAACTTCTCTGTTTCAATAACTCCTTCATCTTCATCAACATCTTGAAAATTTTTAGAATCAACACTTTCTTTTTCTATTTGGGTATTTACAAATTCACCAGAAAATTCCAGAAATATTTTGATTTTCATATCATCTTCAAAAACCTTCTAGTACTTGTTATTGTCTAGTATGGAAGGCTTGTTCACAATTTCAACCTTGTATTTTCTTTTACCTGCAGTAAGAGTCTTAAATTTTCCAGCATCATTTTCCAAGGAATCTTCCACTGTATTATCATATCTAGGAATCACTTTGACACTGTGTTCTATGAAATAGTTTCCAAACATATCCCACACTTCATTCCTGTAAGCTCTTATTCTGGGATGCTTAGTTTGGTAACTTTCATTCACCTGATTTATCACAAGTTCTGAATCTCCAAAAACTTGGATTCCTTTAGCTCCCAAATCCTTTAGTGCATGCAAACCTAGCAACAAAGCTTCATATTCTACTACATTATTATTACATTCAAAGGCCAACTTGTAAGAATAATATTTAAAATCTCTAATAGGGGAAATTATGTATACATTTGTACCAACACCTACTTTAGCCATTGACCCATCAAAATACATAGTCCACAACCCTTCTTCCTTTTGCTTTCTTTCCAATGCTTCCCATTCATTTATCACTTTTTTATCCTTTTTACATTTACTTGGCACAACAACTTTTGAATCACAAGGAGAAACATCATTGAAGAAAATAGATGACCCTAAGTCTATATCAACAACATAAATATGATGAACTCCTGACTGATTTTGATTGCCAACAACATACGGTGATCTTTTTTCACTGTACAGTCTCTTGTTTTCATTAAGAACAAGAATTGTAGCATAAGACATATCCATTTGCAAACTTCCTTTTAAATTTGAAGTCCAATATATTGACAACAAAACACCGAATTTGGGAGGAATATTAGTCACAACAACATCCATGACCACAGTTTTAGATGGTAATTTAGCCAAGGATACTACCATGTCTTTTATCAAACCCAAACATTTCACCCTTTTGGAATAAAAAAAATACAAATCTTTATAAGGCATTGTAATCTCTAACCCCAAACTTTCTACCACTCCTTTAGGCATCAAATTATGTGAAGCACCTGAATCTAACATAGCATTATGCAACACCATGTCATGCACATTTAAGCTCATATAAAAATTTGGTACTTCCTCATTATCCACATTATCAATCTTAGACCCCAAAACAATGGTAGGATTGTCATCTGTCACTTCCAAAATATTTGGCTAAGCCTCTCCCTAATTTCTGACCATTTTTATTATTATGTCCCTATACTCCTAATTTCTGAGAAGTTCATTAAAAGGAATTGAAATATTCCACTTAGAAAGTTCACTTTGTAGATTAAAAATGGAATAAATTTTATCTATGTCCATGAGTGTTGTTTGTCTTAACTCCTTTAATTTCTCAGTTCTATTTTCAATCTCTTTATGTACAACAGGTTCCTTTTGTTTTTCATTTCTTTTTTCTGTATTCATCTGACTACTGGAATGATGATTTGGATTTAACCTTCCTATATTAATAATAACATCTCTATTTATCAATTTGATATTTTTTAAATCATCTATATCATGCATATACCCTTTTTGATATTGTTCCAACTCCTCAAAATCTTTATTATCATCCTCATGTGCAAACATACTGTGTTCCTCCTCAGTCAGATAGATTTCAGAATCTAAATCACCAAAATGATGAATATGGTATTCAATAGACTCTGCACCATCATCATCAACAACATAATTTTCAGGGAAAGGTGGTCTTATTTGTTGTTCTTGATTCACTAGCATAGTATCCATAGTCAGCTTATCGATTAACTTTTCCATTATTTTTAGCACCATTTCAAATTTGATATCATTTGACGAAGAAGAAGAAGAGGTGGAGGGAATAATTTCTTCTCTACCTTTCCTCCTATCAACATCTACTCTTTGTTTTATCTTTCCACATTCCATCATATTGGCTTCTACTTCCAAGGCATCTGTAAATATAACAATAAGACTGGCTGATTTTCTTTCTCTCAACAACAATGCAAAGTCATTATCAAAGGATTCTGCATAATGAAGTTTAGAAGCACCAACTGAAGGCTTGATATCAATAGGTATTTAATTATAGACTCTCATGAACCTATTGGAAAACTGATAGACCGACTCAAAACCTCATTTTTTAAGATTATTGTACTGGGACAAGACTTGTAATGGACTTTTCTTATTGTCTCATCTATCCAAAAATGTAGATTGGAAGGCTGCAAATTTTTGAATAGACCTAGTAGGTAAATATTTATACCACTTTTCGGCTTCCCCAGACAAGCTCTATGCAAACAACCCCATCTCGACATCATCATAATCAACCTCTTCCAAATCTATAAAGTCATCAAATTTTTCGACATGGTATTTTGCAGTAACATTTCCTTCTCCATCATATAATGAAATCCTATGGGCATAATTTAAGGGAAGGTCATGTAACACTGTAGGTAAGGACAATGGATCAAACCTATCTACAACCATTGGTCTAGGTGGATTTGGAGGAAGTGGTAAAGTTTGAAAATATGGAGGATTTTGAATAGGTTGGGAAGTATGAAACTGAATGTTTTGGACAATAGAAGTAGTTTTTTCAGGTTTTATTGGAGTTTGAAGGTTCTGCCACAAAGAATAAAAAAGATATGATTATAAACTACTAGGGTTAATCTCAACTTTCTTTAGGTCAGATTCAGATTTTCATTTTAACAGTAATATCTCAACACTAGTTTACCATTCAGATTCTTGTATACTATGGAAATCTTGAGATGATGATGCACCAAACTGAGAACTATTTATTTTTTCTTTATTTTTATTTCTAAGCAATCTCTCTAGATTCTCCACGCTTTGCAAAGTTTTAGTATTAGGGTTACCTCTTGTATTCGCTCTCTTGAAATCCAGGATGTTTTATGTGATACTATTAAAAAATGAATGTGAAGTCGCCAGGGAAAATGTACAACCTTCTTTTAAATCTGGAAACTTCTTCTTACCCACATAAATTTCTTTCTTGAAACTTTGCAATCCTTGTCGTTCTTCCCAGGGCTGATATGCACTTTCGTTCCCCAAAAACGACGCCAATTTTTTATCACTAAAACATTACAAAAGGTTGTAAAGGCTATTCCTAGGTAACAACAAAACCACTTTTAAGGAGAAAAATGGCTTTTTTCTCTTTCGAGAGGGATCTCTCACAAAATATTAACAAGGGAAGATATGTATAAGAAAAACTATTTGTAATTGGTAAGATGGGTTGAAACTAAACACATGACCATTGGCCTATCGAGTCAAAATATGAATATGTTAGCACCAGAAATGAGCCCAAGGTTGAGGAAAGGCCCACCTCCAAGTAATAGCAGAACCACTTTAGCCACGCCTCCAGCATTGCATTGTCAGAGAGGGATCTCTCGTTCTTCATCGGAGCATCTCCACATAAGGTTGTCAGTCTTGTGTGTCACCTGAGACTACTCCTCATAGGATTTTCAATCGTCGTAATCAGGGGGCTAGGATCCTGAATGGGGAAAAGTATGTCAAGGAAGGTGCATGGGTGGATTATCATGGGGAAGAAGGGCCATGGGTAAATGGAGTCAAAACCTGCATAAGAATCGGCTGCTAGTGGAAGAGTGATGTAAAATTGCAAGCAGAGGAAAGATAGCTACTGATTTCCCAATCAGGATATTTAAGCTGGTGTTTCAGAAGACAAGGAGCGACAATCCATCATATGGAGCACCGGTGAGATGAATTCCATATGAATTTAGAAGAACCATCATTAAATGCTTGTAACAGTGACCGGAGCATAATAAGTATGAATTCCGCACCACTATACCCTAAGTCGCAAGCATGAAAGCAATAAACAAAATGGAGTGGGAACATGAAACACATTCACACGTAAAAGAAAGCACTTATTGGGAAAGACAACAACACAGGAATCTTGGCTGTGAATGACAATCCTTTACTGCAATTTATTCATACACAGGTGACGAGTTTTACAAATGAGAACCTCAGCCTGAGGATTTTTCCCAATCCAATTTTCCAACCTCCTTCTCCATCTACCGGGAGTGTTTTTATACAATCCTAATGCTGAGATTATAGAATAAAAAATTGTTACAAGTCACCATCTGGCGTTAACAAAGAAGAGAGTGGACTATCGCCACATTTTTAAAATCATAAACAAGCATCATTGAGATGCAGTATGTAGTAACTCAGGCTGACAGTGCAGAGTCACGCACCACCCTGCTTCGTGAATATGGTTCATACGCGGCGTGCTGACAATTAATTACCAGCATAGGCTACCCTAGACCCATTTTGGGTCTCCCTATCCAGCTGGAGGTTGCCGATCAGAGGCTGACAAGAAGGCCCAAATCCTCACCTCTACCATTCTCCTGACCTCATCCTTCGTCCGGTAAGACTGTTATAGGAGGAGGTCAGAAAAAGGGTGGCCAAACGCTAGGTGATGATAAGCGACTTAAGAAGCTTATCATCCTTGTATTATCCTCTTCCTCCCATGAGGAGGATCTTCCCGTAGGCCATGCAGGTGGATGTGCACCTATCTCTCTCTTTACCCGCAACTAAGCAGCCAAATGAAACCCCTAGGAATGGCGTCGGAGGCTTTGGATCCACCTGGTCCTAGCACGATCTCATGCAAACATCGGGTCTGTTGCCTCAGCGAACCAAACCTCTATCTCTTCCATGGTTCTCCTCTGAAACAAACCACGTGCCACGCTTGCAACCTGGGAAAATGTGCCACTGGATGAGACTTCCACCTCAGGCGTATCTCAAATGGCATCGGAGGAATCGAACAATTTGAGATGAGGTAGATTACACGTGTGAATTCCCCCTCCACTATCATTTCCATGCAGGATGAGAGATCCACACCTTGAAAATATTTCTTAGCCATCCGATCAAAGGAACCTTTCGCTTATGCCATCCACGTCTCATTCATTCTACCGCCAATCTTTCCTTTCTGACCATTGCAGGCAGCTCTGGTCCACAACACGTTATTCACCATTGATCAAGATCGGTTTCCCATGTAGTAGTCAATTGGAGTGGGCCCCACCATTTTCGTAGCAGAGGGCTCAACTATTCATCCATGCAGTTTCATTCTGCGAAATGAACCTTAGCTGCAGATTTGTCTTGGCTTTTATCACAGTCGTTGATTCTTTTCTCCTCCATGCTTTTTCGTGATTTGGGATTGCGGTTTTATCCGCGCAAGTATGGGTTGTGAAATCGTTGTAAGCCGTAGATCTACCCTAGGCCTCATCTCAACCGTCGAAGTCTTCCGCTCTCTAACAGGTTTCGCGATTCGAGAGAAAACGCCTGGACCATGCATGTTTGCCCACGCGAAATGATCTGGAACCATTGATCGCAGCCCTTGAATATGGATCGCGCCCAATGTCACAATACACTTTCCATTTCCATCGTTGAAGGACGGTCACATGAGATTCAAGGGTCTAGGACCCTTATCGAACCTCAGTCAAGCCCTCGAATCAACTGTTAAAATAGAGTGTTAACATAATATAGATAAACATAGCTTTTGCATGGAAGTTTTAAATAGAGGAAAGGTATCTACTCAGTCACAGTCAAAATTTGATTGTCTGGTAAAAAAAAAGAAGAACATGAACAAACTGTTGGAGACATTTACCATCATACTCACTCTTTCGGTCAAATTGGCCTAGTTAAACCACTATCCTAAGTTTAATTGACATTAGTGGAGCATTAATTACCATCATCCCAGTCACTCCCACACCTACCTACAGTCAAGGAGGCTAACTTAGCCTTCTCCTATAGTCAAGGAGGCTAACTGGAGCACTCCAGGGGTGATCTATGTGACATTAATGCACCTAATTGCTAACTGATGGTTACTTTCAGTTCAACAAGTCAGTTACAGTCAGTTAAGGTGCCTCCATTCATTAAATATATTATTTAATGATTATTTATTATTATTTAATGAACTGGAGTTAACAAGGCGCCTCCACCAACTTCTGATGGTCAGTTCAGCTTCAGTTAACCTCATCAGGGTTCATTGGAGTCATGCAATACTAGCACTTGATGGTTGGTTTGCTATGACATGTGTTTGATCTCCTTCAGTTGAGATTAAGTCATTTATTGCACTCCAACTTCAGTTAGGGTTTGGTGAGTCAATTAGGGTTTTGGTCAAGTGGTTAACTGAGTGAGATTGCATGGCAAAGAGTCAGTTAAGCTAGACTCACTCATTGAATTCGAATTGTCCCTTAGGTATTCGAATTCTTCATGCAGTTAAGCTATTGCTTAGCATGGAAATTGTAATCCATTATTGTTTATAAAATATACAAAGAGGAAACCTATTCAGGTTCCATATATTTCCAATTCATGAGTATTTGTTAATAATTCTTTGATGATTTTGATTCTTATTTCCTAGATCATGTGCAAGAATTAATATGGTATCAGAGCTTACGGAGGGACGAAGAACAATCTCTCAAGAACAAGATTTTTGACATATTTCTCCATGAGAAGTGAGCAATAGCTCAAAATTCCAGCACTGCACCAGAAGCCAAGGCTTACCAATCAATATCCCAAGTAAAGAACTTGTTGATCAAGCTTGCTTGATTGACTATGCTGGGTGTGATGAAAGCCTAGAATGTGCAGGCTGTTCGACCTTGTTTTGATTTTCAGGTTTCTACAGGTGAAGCATTCGCTACAGCATATCCAGATGGCCTCCTCTGTACCTCTATTGAATCCATACAATTTCCACACATGGAAAATAAAAATGGAGCATCAGCTATATTCCAAAGGACTCTTTAGAATCACCATGGACACTGAAGTTGAGCCTGGATCCGCCATAGAAAAATCAAAATTCTTGAACAAGAAGGATGAAACCTTTGGTTTCTTGTGCCTCTCTATTTCCGATGACCTTCTCTTCCATCTTACGGATCTGAAGACACCAAAACAAATATGGGACAAATTGGAATCTCTGTATGGAAAGCATGATGACATGAGAGTTTATCAACTTGAAAATGAACTCATGTCTCTCCAACCTTCCAATTTCGAGACTCTAAATGAATTCTTTACAAAGTTCAAGCATACTGTTTTTCTCTTGAAGCAATGCAAAGTGGAGAAAGAAGATGATCAGCTCATCCTAGCCATCCTCTCCAAACTCGGGGCTGATTATTTAGTTTTTGTTTCTACATTTCGTGCGGGGAAGCTCACAACTCCCAAATGGAATATGCCTACACTCGATGCCTTCATTGAGTCCCTAACTAGTGCACATGACAAGATTGTCCAGATGGGGATCATCCGATCTTCCCGTGATCAAGCCCTCCACGTCTCGGGGCCCAAATATACGAAGGGTAAAGGAAAGTAGCAGAAAAATCAGAAAACTAAATTTGATGCTCCAAAGCCTAGATTTGAAAATCAGCAGCATGATGAATCTTCCGGCTCAAGGAAGAACAAAGGTAAAGGGCACAATGGGAAAGAAAGAGTCAGGTGTTCTTACTACAGGAAGGTTTTTCACCCTGAACATGCCTACATGAATAAAAATATTGATGAAGCAACCTCTCTCCTTGAGAGGAATCACATCAATCTTCCGGAGAGCTTTCAGAGGAGATATCACCAAGATCGGGAACCACAGCATGAGAAAGGTCATGCCCTCATGGCAAGCACTTCGAAGTCAAAATCACTGCTGATTGACAGTGGAGCTTTGAATCACATGATGGCTGAAAAATAATCCTTTTCATCTTTGGAGACCAGCAAATCCATTCCCATCCACTTGGGAGATGACTCCACCATCATTACCAAAGGAAAAGGTACTGTAAATCTAGAAAATGGTTTTTTTTCTAATGTTTTGTATGTACCATCTCTAGCGGAAAATATCCTTAGTGTCTATCAAATGACACATATAGGAATGCCTAAGAGGGTCTCTTTCAGCCCAAATGATGTGGAGATAACAGAAATTGCATCCAGGAAACTCATTGCAAAAGGCCATGCAAATCATCATGCAAAAGCCTATGAGTTCTCTCACTTTGTTGCGGATGCAAAGCCCACCGCTTTGATAACTCATGGAAATGAGGTTAGTAGGATGTGGCATGAAAGGTTTGTCCATATTAATTTCAAATATTTGCAGCAATTACAGAAAAATTCCATGGTTGAAGGCCTTCCGGTCATCAAGGCAACCACGGGAGTTTGCAAGGGCTGTGTGATTGGAAAACACCCTGAGCACAAGTTCGATCGGGGGAAGGCAAACCGAGCTACAAGCATATTGGGGCTGATACATTCTTATATCAGTGGTCCAATGCCTATCACATCCATGAATGGATCAAGGTACCTCCTTACCTTTATTGATTATTTTTCAAGGTATACATGGGTTTTCTTTCTCAAAAAGAAATCAGAAGTATGTGAGAAATTTTCTAAATTGAAGGCTTTGATCGAAAATGCCTCTGGGCTTAAGATAAATATATTGAGATTTGATAATGGAGGGGAGTATGTCAGTAATGATTTTCTATACATTTTCTCCCATAGTGGTATTCAGGTCCAACATTCAATTCCCTACACTCCCCAGCAGAAAGAAGTAGCAGAAAGGAAGAACCGATCTCTCAAAGAGATGACCACCTGTATGTTGGAGTCAAAGAAGCTTGATGCAAATTTGTGGGCTGAAGCCATGCATGCTACAGAATACATTCAGAACAGGGTGCCACATTCATCAGTGAAAGGAAATACTCCTTTCGAAGCATACTTTGGACACAAGCCAGATGTGTCGAACCTACGGGTGTTTGGGTCCACTGCATGGGCCCGGATTCCGCTTGATAAAAGAAGGGCTTTGCAACCACAGAGCATAGAATGTCTGTTTATTGGAATAGAATGTCTGTTTATTGGATATCTTGATGAATCTAAAGGATTTAAGCTTCTGGATATCAAGACCAAACAGATCATCATCGAGAGAAGTGTCAAGTTCGATGAGCCTCTTCAGGAGGTGGAACTAGTGGAGGAGAAAACTGCTGAAATTCCTTCCTATTCCACTGAATATTTGGATGATGAAATTGGGGATGATGACCCTGATTTGGATCCTATTATTTATGATATCAGTGTGCAGCAAACATCAGATACTGAATCAGAACCTGAAGTGCAAAATCATCTTCCTACATGGGCCCGACAAACACTTTCCTCCGCAGGAGACAACATTGGAAATCCGGATGATCCAAGGAGAACCCGGTCTGATTTCCAAAGAGCAGGTATTTCACTCTCTTGTTATGAAAATTTGCTGTCAGAAAATTTCTATTTGATTATTAGTTCATATCCAAAATCTTACTACCATGCTCGGAAGGATCCGAGATGGCAAGTTGCCATGGATGAAGAAATGACTTCTCTTCAGAAAAACACTACTTGGGAGCTAGTTCCTCTTCCTCCGGGAAGGAAATTAGTTCAATGCAAGTGGGTGTTTCGGACAAAGGTTGCTGGTGATGGAAGAACCTGAAAATATAAGTCAAGGCTGGTAGCAAAAGGTTTCTCTCAGGTCCAAGGAGTGGACTACCATGAGACCTTTGCACCGGTTGCAAAAATGGACTCCATCCGCCTTGTTTTGGCTATTTCCGCATCCAAGCACTGGGAGGTGCATCACATGGATGTTAAGTCAGCCTTTTTGCATGGAGATCTTCATGAGGAGATATACATGAATAATCCTAAGGGCTACATCACTGATCCATCTTTGTTTTGCAAGCTAAAGAAGTCACTATATGGGTTAAAACAAGCCCCAAGAGAGTGGTATTCCAAGATGGATGCCTTCCTTCTCTCGCAAAATTTTTAGAGATGTAGATCAGATCCAAATGTGTATTTACAGCAGAATCATGGTAATATAATTATCATTTTTTTATATGTTGATGACTTATTGATCACAGGTAGCATAGTTGCCTCCATTTCAGCCATCAAAACTGCTCTCCACAATGCCTTTGAAATGAGTGATTTGGGGCTTCTAAAACAATTTTTGGGGCTCGAAATTGAGAAAAATTCTGATGGGATTATGGTCAGTCAGTAAAAATACATTTCATACATGTTATTCAAGTTTAACATGGCTGAATGTAGGCCTGCACCATTCCCTTTCCTTTCATGGATCAGCCTTGAAGAAGGAAAAAGCACACCTCCCATGGACTGCACTATCTATCGACAGCTGATTGGTAGCTTGTTGTACTTGACACATTCTAGGCCTGATATTTGTTATGCCGTGAATTCTGTATCAAGATACATGCATCAACATCATGATATTCATTGGAAGGCAACCAAGAGGATCCTCCAGTACATTCAGGGAACCAGGACCTACGGCATTCACTATGCTGCAGATTCCGAGCTAGAGCTGGTTGGATACACAGATTCCAATTGGGCGGGTGATTCTATTGATCGGAAGTCAACTTCCAGATATGTATTCATGTTTGGTGGTGGCCCTATTTTCTGGTCAAGAAAAAAGCAGGCTTCCATAGCACTATCTTCAGCAGAGGCCGAGTATCGAGGAGCGGTGAATGCTTGCATCCAAGCAGTTTGGTTGCAAGGCATTATTTGAGAGTTTGATATTGGTAGTACTTTGTCCACTGTCCTCTTTTGTGACAACCAGAGTACTATTAAGATATCCATGGATCCAGTTACCAGGCAGAGGACCAAACATGTATAGATTCACATGCACTACATCAGGGAGCTAGTGCATGACAGGACCATCATTCTGTAATACTGCTCAACTGATGAGCAGATTGCATACATCTTCACCAAGAGATTTTCAGAAAAGAATTTCACTTACCTCCGTTCACTATTGGGGGTGAGTTCATCAGGGTGATCCATACTACTTTCAGTGTTCAGCTTGAGGGGGGGTTTTTTCCCACTGGGTTTTCCCTCTTTTCCTCACTTAGTTTGTTTTGAGCATTGTTTCAGTTTCTTTATTGTACAGGGTGACCTATGGCCTTTGTTTCCAGGGCCCTATCATTTTATGCATCTATGTTTTCTAACTCTTCCTGAGTATAGCTTAAGGGGGGGTGTTGGAGACATTTACCATCATACTCACTCTTTCGGTCAAATTGGCCTAGTTAAACCACTATCCTAAGTTTAATTGACATCAGTGGAGCATTAATTACCATAATCCCAGTCACTCCCACACCTACCTACAGTCAAGGAGGCTAACTGGAGCACTCCAGGGGTGATCTGTGTGACATTAATGCACCTAATTGCTAACTGGTGGTTACTTTCAGTTCAACAAGTCAGTTACAGTCAGTTAAGGCGACTCCATTCATTAAATATATTATTTAATGATTATTTATTATTATTTAATGAACTGGAGTTAACAAGGCGCCTCCACCAACTTCTGATGGTCAGTTCAGCTTTAGTTAACCTCATCAGGGTTCATTGGAGTCATGTAGTACTAGCACTTGATGGTTGGTTTGCTATGACATGTGTTTGATCTCCTTCAGTTGAGATTAAGTCATTTATTGCACTCCAACTCCAGTTAGGGTTTGGTGAGTCAATTAGGGTTTTGGTCAAGTGGTTAACTGAGTGAGATTGCATGGCAAAGAGTCAGTTAAGCTAGACTCACTCATTGAATTCGAATTGTCCCTTAGGTATTCAAATTCTTCATGCATTTAAGCTATTTCTTAGCATGGAAATTGTAATCCATTATTGTTTATAAAATATACAGAGAGGAAACCTATTCAGGTTCCAGATATTTCCAATTCATGAGTATTTGTTAATAATTCTTTGATGATTTTGATTCTTAGTTCCTAGATCATGTGCAAGAATTAATACAAACCATTAACACAAAGGATTGTAAAAATGAATTCTGTATCAGCTTTAGAAGATAGGTTTGATGGATATATGAAAAGAACAACTACAACACAGTAAATATGAATTCCAAACTGTTATACAATCATTTCAAACATGAAGGAAAACATAATGGAAAGATAAAACTGGAAAAACATTCACATAAGAAGGGAAAGTACAGACCGCAACATGAAATAACACATGCATATCTGAAAGATGCCAACTTTTAGCTCTATAATTTAAAGAAATACTTGAATACAAAAATATCCAAAATCTCACAGGTCCCAACCCTTACTTCATCAAATGTATGAATACTTATACAATTGCTCCTCGATATGAACAAAAAACTTAAACTGTCTAACAATTTCAACCATGTATTACATGTTTCAAAACAATTATCTATTACACAATAGTTCTGAGATAACAAAACTTATTAAATAATGAATTTAAAAACAACATTTTATCATAAAATATATCTTTCACTGAAACTCCTTTTGCGCTATCTTCCTTGATGTATTCATGGTTGTAGCTTATATTTAGTTGATCCATATTGTTGAACTTCTCTCCAATGTTCAAGATTAGGAAAATATGCAACAACCATGTCATGTGCCAGAACTTTGAGTTCCATGTTGTCTGCATATGAAAAATTAGGCACCTTGGCACACACGACTTTAAAATCAAATAATGACTCAAACTCTCCAGCCAATTTATCAAACACAACTCTTCCAAATAGAGGCTACTGCATATATTCAAACTTATTATGATCTGACCTGCAATTGACCAATTTATATAGATATTCCTTTGGACACAATAATAGTCATTTTTCCTCCCAGAAGAAAGGAATTCCCCTACTTACCAATGGAGTAAATAAATTAATCACTTCTTTGACTTTATGACTTATAATATCAAATTGATCCTATACAATATCCAACATTCTGTATTTTCCAATCACTTTTCTAGCTCAAGAGATAACAACAAGTCTGTCTCAGATAACAAACCTTTTGACTTGATCTTCTGATAAGGTACTTAAAAGTTGATAGCATTCTGAGCTACTTCCATTGGATTCTTATTTAATTATTGTTTTACTATCAAAATATTCTGTTTGGATGCTTTCAGAGCACTCTCCTGATCTGCAATATAATCTAAATATGGTCTAAAATTATTAGCTTCTAGAATAATCTTATCCCAAATCATATGTCTGGCCCCTTGCAAGGCCATTTGGCCAACCACCTGCTTTGTTAACTTGGTATTCTGATTCATTAGTTCTTGACATTTTTTCTCTACTTCCTTCTTCTCTTGTTCTCTTTTCAAAATTGTCTCTTCTAGATTCTTGTTCTATTGCTTTAACTCTTTGAGTTCTACATCTTTCAGGTTTACCTGAGACATTGCTTTAGAAATAAAGGTTTCATCTATTTCTATAGAAGGAACAGTAAACTGATTTTTAACTTCTTCACATTTTTCCTATAATTCTTTTTCTATTGCTTCCAACTTAGTTTTTAGGTCCTTCTCATTTTCTATTAGAATCTTAGCATCCATTTCCCAATGCTTTTTTTTCTTCGATCATTAACAACTTGGCTTCACAATCAATCAATTCAGTGTTTAATGCTTCCTTCTCCTTCTCAAACTCTGTCAATTTAGAGGTATGAATAAGCTGAGTGGAATGAATTTTCAATTCATCTTTTAGCACCTGAAATTATTTCTGTTTTCCATCAAACAACTTTTGAGCCATTGCTCCTTTGTGTGACTTCTCATCAACCTTCAATATTTCCTCCTGCAACTTTTTAATTTTGATTCGAAGGGCCTGATTCTCAACCTTTTATTTCCGTAGGAGGTCCTGAGATTTCTTTTTATTGGACTCTAGTTTAGACTCCAGTTTAAGCAATATTGTATATATGATATCACTTGTTTCTCTTTCAAAGTTTATCATATATGTGGTAGAGATATTCTCTAAGTTCACATTCACTTTTGATACCTTATTACAATAGTCATGGCCAAAATCAGGGTATCTTTGGCATGATCTTTTATAGTTTTTAAAGTTACATATGGCATTTGAAATTGTCTCACTTCCTTGTATAATTTTACTGTTTCATCAAAGGTTTTACTAGCCACTTCCATGTAGGTATTCAACCACTCCTTTTTTGATGTATACTTATTTGGGGTTACTCCATCAAATACATATTCATGAAGCTCCAGACCAGTTACTTTGGATTTTTCTTGCTTTTGTTTACCTTTCACACTACCCTTCTTCACCTGTACCATTTGTCCCTCTTGTCCAATTTTATTCTTCTTCAGTGTACTAGCAGTGTCAACTTCTTCAGTTTCCATGAAACCTTGATGTTCTCTCTTCTTTGAATTTCCTGAAAAACTTATTAATGATGAAATATTACCAACAACTACAACTATGTTAGAAATATCCATTGGGGGGGGATTATTTCCAGGTATGGATGAGACAGAGTCTTATTCCATGCTGATATTATCTGGGGTTTTATTAGGATAATATTCCCAATTAGCTGCCTCTCTGAGTCCAGCTACTTTAGTATGTTCAAAAGGATTATTATTGTTTTCCTGTTCTCTTTTAGAGATTACCTGGTGTAGATCATATTTGGTAGCAGCTCCCAAAGAAAACCACATTCTTCGGAGTAGATTATCAATTATTGGTAGAGAAGCTCTACTTTTGACAACAAATGGCCCTCCATCCCAGGGAAATTTAATATCTAGACTCTTCCTAAATTTTAAGATGTGTTCTTCCTCAACTGTAAGCCTTTGTCTAAAAATTACAAAGAAAAGAATCTAGTTGTCAGAAAGGCTGGAAAAATATAAGGCTAGTGCACAAATCCATATAACCTTATAATTGTTTTAGACTCTGAAAGGAACCAGTCTCCTATCCTTTTAGTAGGGGAAAGTTTATCATTGGAAAATTACCCAAGCTTGTAAAGGCTATTCCCAGGTAACAACAAAATCACTTTTAAAGAGAAAACTAGCCTTTTTCTCTTCTGAGAGGGATCTCTCACAAAATATTAACAAGGCCAGATATGTATAAGAAAAAATATTTGTAATTGGTAAGATTGGTTGAAACTGAACACATGACCATTGGGATATGGAGTCAAAATATGAATATAAATAAACAGAGCTTTTGCATGGAAGTTTTAAACAGAGGCAAGGTAGCTACTCAGTCATAGTCAAAATTTTATTGTCAGGTAAGAAAGAAGAACATGAACAAACCATTAACACTGAGCATTGTAAAAATGTTTTATGTATCAACTTTAGAAGAAAGTTTTGGTGGAAATCTGAAAAGAATAGCTAGAGCATAGTAAATATGACTTCTAAGTTATTATACTCTCATTTCAGACATGAAGGAAAACATAATTGAAAGATAAAAATGGAAAAACATTCACATAAGAAGGGAAAGTACAGATTGCAACATGAAATAACAGATGAATCTCTGAAATATGCCAACTTTCAGCTATGTAATTTAAAGAAATACTTGAATACACAAATCTCCAAAATATCACGGGTCCCAACCCTTACTTCATCAAATGTATGAATACTTATACAATTGCTCCTCGAGCTTAACAATAAACTTAATTGTCTAATGGTTTCAACTGTGTATTACACGTGTCAAAACAATTATCTATTACAAAATAGTCTGAGATAACAAACCTTCTTAACTAATGAATTTAAAAACAACATTTTATCATAAAATATATCTTTTGTTGAAACTCCTTTTGCGTTGTCTTCCTTGATGTATTCATGGTTGTAACTTATATTTAGTTGATCCATATTATTGAAATGCTCTCGAATGTTTAGGATTAGGAAAATCTGCAACAACCATGTCATGTGTTAGAAATATGATTTCCATGTTGTCTGCATATGAAAAATTAGGCACCTTGCCACATGCGATTTTAAAATCAAATAATGACTCGAACTCTCTAGCCAATTTATCAAACACAACTCTTCTAGACAGAGGTTGCGCGACATATCTTCAAACTTACTGTGATATGACTTGAAACTGACCAATTTATCTAGATATTCCTCTTGGGACAATAATGGTCATTTTTCCTCTCAGAAAAAGGAATTCCCCTACTTACCAATGGACTAAATAAATTAATCACTTATTTGAATTTATGACTTATAATATCAACTTTAGCCTGTATAGTATCCAACATTATGTATTTTCCAATTACTTTTCTAGCCCAAGAGATAACAACAACTTTGTCTTGGATATCAAACCTTCTGAATTGATCTTCTGATAAGGTACAAGTAAAAATTTGATAGCATTCTGAGCTACTTCCATTGGATTCTTATTTAATTCTTCTTTTACTATCAAAATATTCTGTTTGGATTCTTTCAGAGCACTCTCTTGATCTGCAATATAATCTAAATATGGTCTAAACTTATTAGCTTATAGAATAATCTTATCCCAAATTATATGTTTGGCCCCTTGCAAGGCCATTTAACCAACCACCTGCTTTGTTAAATTGGTATTCTGATTCATTAGTTCTTGACATTTTTCCTCTACTTCCTTCTTCTCTTGTTCTCTTTTCAAAATTGTCTCTTCTAGATTCTTGTTCTATTTCTTTAACTTTGTGAGTTCTACATCTTTCAAGTTTACCTGAGACATTTCTTTAGAAAGAGAGGTTACATCTATTTCTATAGAAGGAACAATAAATTGATTTTTAACTTCTTCACATTTTTCCTGTAATTATTTTTCTCTTGCTGCCAGCTTAGTTGTTAGGTCCTTCTCATTTTTTATTAGAATCTTAGCATCCATTTCTCAATGATTTTGTTTTTCTTCAAGATTTAACAGCTTGGCGTTACAATCAATCAATTCAGTGTTTAATGCTTCCTTCTCCTTCTCAAACTTTTTCAATTCAGTGGTCTGAATAAGCTGAGTGGAAGGAAATTTTGTTTTATCACCTAAACTTCTTTCTTTTTCTCATAAAACAACTTTTGAGCCATTGCTCCTTTGTCTGATTGCCTATCAACCTTCAATAATTCCTCCTGCAACTTTTTAATTTTGATTCGAAGGGCCTTGTTCTCAACCTTTTATTTTCATAGGAGGTCCTGAGATTTCTTTTTATTGGACTCTAGTTTAGACACTTGTAATGTAGATTTAAGCAATCTTGTATATATGATATCACATGTTTCTATGTGAAAGTGTATAATATATGTGGTAGGGATATTCTCTAAGTTCACATTGAACTCTGATACCTTATTACCAACAATCATAGACAAAATCAGGGTATTTTTGGCATGATCCCTTATAGTTTTTAAAGTTACATCTGTCTTTGGAAATTGTCTCACTTCCTCGTATAATTTTATTGTTTCATCAAAGGTTTTCCTAGCAACTTCCCTGTAGGTATTCAACCACTCCTCTTTTGATGTATACTTATTTGGGGTTACTCCATCAAATACATATTCCTAAAGCTCCAGACCAGTTACTTTGGATTTTTCTTGCTTCTGTTTACATTTCACAATGCTCTTATTCACCTGTACCATTTGTACCTCTTGTCCAATTTTCTTCTTCTTCGGTGTACTAGCAGTGTCTACTTCTTCAATGTCCATTAAACCTTGATGTTCTCTCTTCTTTGAATTTCCTGAAAAACTTATTAATGATGAAATATTACCAGCAACTGCAACTATGTTAGAAAGATCCGTTGGGGGAGAATTATTTCCAGGTATGGATGAGACAGAGTCTTGTTCCATGCTGATATTATATGGGGTTTTGTTAGGATAATTTTCCCAATTATCTTCCTCTCTGAGTCCAGCTACTTTAGTATGTTCAAAAGGCTTATTGTTGTTTTCCTGTCTTCTTTTATAGATTACTTGGTGTTGATCATAGTTGATAGAAGTTCCTAGAGAAAACCCGATGCTTCTGAGTTGATTATCAATAATTGGTAGAGAAGATCTACTTTTGACAACATATGGCCCTTCCTCCTAGGGAAATTTAATATCTAGACTCTTCCTGAAGTTTAAGATGTGTTCTTCCTCAACTGTAAGACTTTGTCTAAAAAATTCCAAAGAAAAAATTCTAGTTGTCAGAAAGGCTAGAAGAATATAAGGCTGGTGCACAAATCCATATAACCTTATATTTGTTTTAGACTCTGAAAGGAACCGGTCTCCTATCCTTTTACTAGGGTAAAGTTTATCGCTGTAAAATTACCCAAGGTTGTAAAGGATATTCCTAGGTAACAATAAAACCACTTTTAAAGAGAAAACTGGCTTTTTTCTCTTCTGAGAGGGATCTCTCACAAAATATTAACAAGGCCAGATATGTATAAGAAAAAATATTTGTAATTGGTAAAATTGGTTGGAACTGAACACATGACCATTGGGCTATGGAGACAAAATATGAATATAGATAAACAGTGTTTTTGCATGGAATTTTTAAACAAAGACAAGGTATCTACTCAATCACAGTCAAAATTTGATTGTCTGGTAAAAAAAAGAAGAACATGAACAAACCATTAACACAGATCATTGTAAAAATGAATTATGTATCAACTTTAGAAGAAAGGTTTGGTGTAAATATGAAAAGAATATCTAGAGCATAGTAATTATGAATTCTAAATTGTTATACTCTCATTTAATACATGAAGGAAAACATAATGGAAAGATAAAACTGGAAAAACATTAACATAAGAAGAGAAAGTATAGACTGCAACATGAAATAACACATGAATCTATGAAAGACGCCAGCTTTCAAATCTGTAATTTAAAGAAATACTTGAAAACACAAATATCCAAAATCTCATGGGTCCCAATCCTTACTTCATAAAATGTATGAATACTTATACAATTTCTTCTCAAGATGAACAATAAACTTAACTTTCTAACGGTTTCAACTATGTATTACATGTGTCAAAACAATTATCTATTACAAAATAGTTCTGAAATAAAAAAAAATTCTTAACTAATGAATTTAAAAGCAACATTTTATCATAAAATATATCTTTCACTAAAACTCCTTTTGCGATGTCTTCCTTGATGTCTTCATGGTTGTAACTTATATTTAGTTGATCCATATTGTTGAACTGCTCTCCAATGTTCAGTATTAGGCAAATCTACAACAACCATGTCATGTTCCAGAAATATGAGTTCCATGTTGTCTGCATATTTAAATATAGGCACCTTGGCACACACGACTTTAAAATCAAATAATGACTCGAACTCTCCAGCCAATTTATCAAACACAACTCTTCCAAACATAGCCTACTGCATATCTTCAAACTTACTATGATCTGACCTACAATTGACCAATTTATACATATATTCCTTTTGAGACAATAATGGTCATTTTTCCTCCCAGAAGAAAAAAAATCCCCTACTTACTAATGGAGTAAATAAATTAATCAATTCTTTGAATTTATGACTTATAATATCAACTTTATCTTGTACTGTATCCAACATTCTATATTTTCCTATCACTTTTCTAGCCCAAGAGATAACAACAACTCTGTCTCGGATATCAAACCTTCTGACTTGATCTTCTAATAAGGTACTTAAAAAGTTGATAGCATTTTGAGCTACTTCCATTGGATTCTTATTTAATTCATGTTTTACTATCAAAATATTATGTTTTTCTACTTTCAGAGCACTCTCTTGATCTGCAATATAATCTAAATATGGTCTAAACTTATTAGCTTCTAGATTAATATTATCCCAAATCATATGTCTAGCCCTTTGCAAGGCCATTTTTCCAACCACCTGCTTTGTTAACTTGGTATTTTGATTCATTAGTTCTTGACATTTTTTCTCTACTTCCTTCTTCTCTTGTTCTCTTTTCAAAATCATCTCTTCTAGATTCTTGTTTTGTTTCTTTAACTATATGAGTTCTACATCTTCCAGGTTTACCCGAGACATTGCTTTAGAAAGAGAGGTTGCATCTATTTCTACAAAAGGAACAGTAAATTGATTTTTAACCTCTTCACATTTTTCCTGTAATTCTTTTTGTCTTGCTGCCAGCTTAGTTTTTAGGTCTTTCTCATTTTATATTAGAAGCTTAGCATCCATTTCTGAGTGCTTTTATTTTTCTTCAAGCTTTAACAGATTGGATTTACAATCAATCAATTCAGTGTTTAATGCTTCCTTCTCCTTCTCAAAATCTGTCAATTCAAACGTCTGAATAACCTGAGTGGAAGGAATTTTCAATTTATTTTTTAGCACCTGAACTTCTTTCTCTTTTCCATCAAAAAACTTTTTAGCCACTACTCCTTTGTCTGACTACCCATCAACCTTCAATAATTCCTCCTGCAACTTTTTAATTTTGATTCAAAGGGACTTGCTCTCAACCTTTTCTTTCCGTAGGAGGTCTTGGGATTTATTTTTATTGGACTCCATCTTAGACATCTATAATATATATTTAAGAAATATTGCGTATATGATATCACTTGTTTCTCTATGAAAGTGTATCATATCTATGGTATGGATATTCTCTAAGTTCACATTCACCTCTGATACCTTATTAGCAACAGTCATGGCCAAACTCAGGGTATCTTTGGCACGATCCCTTATAGTTTTTAAAGTTACATATGGCATTGGAAATTGTCTCACTTCCTCATATAATTTTACTGTTTCATCAAAGGTTTTACCAGCCACTTCCATGTAGGTATTCAACCACTCCTATTTTGATGTATACTTATTTGGGGTTACTCCATCAAATACATATTCCTGAAGTTCCATACCAATTACTTTGGATTTTTCTTGCTTTTGCTTACCTTTCACACTGCTCTTCTTCACCTCTACCATTTGTCCCTCTTGTCCAATTTTTTGCTTCTTCGGTGTACTAAAAGTGTCTACTTCTTCAGTGTCCATGAAACTTGGATGTTCTCTCTTCTTTGAATTTCTTGAAAAAATTATTAATGATGAAATATTACCAATAACTTCAACTATTTTAGAAATATCCATTGGGGGATAATTATTTCCAGGTATGGCTGAGACAGAGTCTTGTTCCATGCTGATATTATCTGTGGTATTTTTAGGATAATCTTCCAAATTAGCTGCCTCTCTGAGTCTAGCTACTTCAGTATGTTCAAAAGGCTTATTGTTGTTTGCATGTCCTCTTTTAGAGATTACCTGGTGTGGATCATAGTTGATAGCATCTCCCAAACAAAACCCCATGATTCTGAGTAGATTATCAATTATTGGTAGAGCAGCTCTACTTTTGACAACATATGGCCCTTCCTCCCAAGGAAATTTAATATCTAGACTCTTCCTGAAGTTTAAGATGTGTTCTTCCTCAACCATAAGCCTTTGTATAAAATATTCCAAAGAAAATATTCTAGTTGTCAGAAAGGTTGAAAGAATATAAGGCTGGTGCATAAATCCATATAACCTTATAATTGTTTCAAAATTTGAAAGGAAGTAGTCTCCTATCCTTTTACTAGGTGAAAGTTGCAATGTTTCCTTCATCTCTGGAAATAACCCGGGCAATCCTTCTTGAAAGAAAATACGGTATATTTTTTCCATAAAAAAATTCATGAACTTGCAATAATCTTGGGTCATTTCATTAGTGATTACCAACTTAGGAAACTATAGGTTATCTTCATTATGTGATAATAACATCTTCATAAAAAAAGACTGGAATATGAAAACTCTGGTATCATGGAAGTTGACTAACTGAGAACGAATGCTCTCAGCTAGGAACTCATCAAACTTAAGGCTACAAGACTATAAATACTGACCTAGAAGTTCAGACTCAATTGGGAAAGTACTTAAGATAAACAACAAACTCAATAGTGACTCTGTAACATAACCATTAGTGTCTAACCCCAAAAATTGACTGGCTAAAGTTATACATGATTGGGTTTCTTCATTACAGAAAACTAGGTCAATAGGGTAAGATAAACTTATAACCTCACTATCAGGATTTGAACATGACTTCAAAAAGGATTCCTTACTCTCGGCTATAGACTCTTGGAAGAAAAGTATGATGTTTTCTTCTTTGTACTCCTGGGATAAATGAACAAAATTATCTGGGACAGATAGGGTTTTTCGGATAACAGAGGCATGAATAAGGAAAAGGATCCTAGACTTAGGTTTATCCATGATGACTTCTTCAGCTACAGAATAATTATTTGCACACCACTCAAAAAATTCAGGGAAATTGGGGGTCTGGTCAATAGAGAAAAAATAAAAGAAAGACCTGAAAACACCATGGGTGTCACTACCCTGGTCCTTAAGAATTTTTAATTTATTTTTAGCTGTCTCAATTGTTTCATTAAGTAAAATGGTATCAGAAACTTCAGCATTTTTGTCTTCGAATATTTTCTCATCCTTTTGACAGGAAACCCCTAACTCTTCACTATCTGCCACTTCTACCACTTATATTTCACCCATTTTCAGAAATATTTGGGAAGTTTTAGGATCCCTACCTTGTTAATTAGCACAGTGTTTTGATTTCGTCCACATTGGCACTTTGTGCACAGTCAGGGTTATCATCAATTTCCAATGCTCAGAAAAAACAAACCTCTAAACTCCATGTAGATGTTTTTATATTTTTTTATATTTTTCATAACCATTGCGCATCTTCCATAATATATACTATAGATTTGTTTTTCTTTTAAATCTAAGTCGTTCATGTGCAAATTATGAATACCAAGACTCAAAATTATCACCCTACACAACTTTATTCGACGGAATCAATATCAACCATTTATATGCAATCTACCTTCATCAGAACCGTCAAATTGTGAAAAGAGTTAACATTCCATGAATCATTTCGAACCCGATCAATCGAACAACTTCTGTTTGCAGAATGCACCTTATCCGTCAATCAAAACCCGACCACTATTACAACCCTTGATGAATATGGCCCTTGCCACTTTTTGCGGATTTCAATTTGGAATTTATCTGCGCTATTTCAATTTGTGGAATTGTTTGTGATCATAGATTTATCTCCGCTCACATCTCATCTATCCGATCTTTCCACCAGTCAACCAATTCCACAAATTCAAAAACTTGGTTTTTCCTTGCATCTCTGATTTGCAGAATTCCTTTCCAACACTGATCTACAATCTCTTTAATCTGATTCGTCAGTATTTGACACCTTTTACCTCCATTTCCTGATTAGAACATTTCAATTTCTCCCCCGTGTTTCAAACAGCGGAACGATCCACGACGGTAGATCAAATCTATTTCTTCATCCAGCGACCCATGATGAAAGATCATGCTAACCCATTAATATAAAGAGAGATTCCACATAATTTTCAAATATGATCATTTCCAAATCCTTTAATTAAACAATCCACAATTTCAAATATAGTGCTTACATGCTCAACACTTCCAGTTTATATTTTCATGTGTTCCAGAGCTTGACGCTCAACACAAATGTCTCAAAACGCATTTGCTCTAGAGATTATTGCTCAACACAAATATAAGTACTCATGTGTTCCAGAGCTTCTTTCTCAACATAAAACATCAATTTACCCTTGTGCTCCAGAGCTCCTCGCTCAACACAAAACATCTCATCAACCACATGCTTCAGGGTCCACGCCCAACACAAGAAAACACACACACACACACACACACACACACACACACACACACACACACNCAAATCATCATGTTCATATGCAGTCGGGTCTTTGACCCAGTATATCAAAATAAACCATCAAGGTAACATCATGATAATCAATGGGGCGCATTCCCATAAGTGTTAGGTCCAAAATTCGGGATGTTACAGTAGAGTTTTTCTCATTTGTTGTTTTTATTATTTCATTTTGGTTGTGTTTCAGATGTTGACTAAGTTCTTTATAGGTTTTGTTGACGACACTTGCCATCACACTCATAATCCCGCCTCGACTGCTTGGGTTATTTATCCTCCCGTAGGTCATCTAGTTGTTTTAGGAGTTGCTTATTTAGTCCTTTCTACTAACAACATGGCTGGATATACCATTGTTATTGAGATATCGTGTGATGTTTCTTCTCATGTAATTTTGTGTATCAAAGTTAGACTTGACTCTTAGTTAGTTGTATCTCAACTCAATTGTGATTATCAGGTGAGGGATCATTTTTTTAGTTTTAAAAAATTCGATTAATTGAAATACAATTTGATTATATTACATATAAACATATTTCAAGACATAAAAACACTTTAACGGATGCATATGCAAACTATGTCCTTAATTGGCATTTGTCTCATACACTTTAAAAATAATCACTCATACATAAGAAAAACACATGTAAATATGAACCATCACATGCGTATCTATATAAATAGGTCCAAAATATATAAACCGAGTCCAAGTCATCATATCCAGTCAATAAGTACATATCAAAATACAAAACTAGGATAGCAATCCCTCATGATGCTAAAAACACCTAAAGAGAGGTTGGATCCTTAGTTTCCTATGCCACTACTTCTTTGTAACACAGGACACATCTATACACTTTCTGGAGAAATATCAACCATGTAGGGGGAACCCCCACTACATGCTCTTGCATATCTATAGGAAACCTATCCATCCAGATAGTAGGAATATCATGAGCCAAATGACCCATTTCCCCTCAAGTGTCCTAAGCATGGAGTCAAATCCACCTGCTAATTCAGTCAGTCACTCAAATACTCTAGGATGTCCATATGGTCATACTGGTCCAATATCTGCATCATCATTTATGATTAGGATTAGATTCAAAAAATAAATACATGTGCATATTTAAAAATGAAAACTCATAAAAAATTAATATATCAAAAACTAAACTTACCAATCCTTTTCAATGCTTCTCTGGGAGGAATCCTGAGTTCAAGATCTCCATGAAAAACTAACCCTACATATGGAAACTACTTAATTGAAGGAACTTGTCAACTTTACCATGCCTAAAAGTTGCCATCATAAGTAGCTCTGGTGTCTCCACCCTCTTTCTTCACCAAGAAATCACCCCATCTAGTAAGTATATGCTCATGAGAATGGGAGAGTGGGAGTTTCACTCTCGGGCTCAAGGCTAGAACCTGCCAAAAGAAAAATGTAGTCAGAATGATCGCATAACCAAAGTTTTTAGTCTTTTCCATCTTGCATCTAGTAAGTTATTTTTTCATGTTTACTATGAGACTGATGCACCAATAAAAAACCAAATTTTGGAAGCATTCTATGTTAGAATAATCAACCCATAGTTACCTACATTAGACAATAATTTAATTATTTTTGTCTTATTACCTAGTTTCCTAGATTCCATTCTATGCTAGTTTCCCTCTACATGTCCTATCAGTTAACAAATGCTAAAAATGAGTCATGGATCTCTTGAAAAAAATCCTGTAAACCCAATTTATCATGTCTACTTTATTCCATATTCTCTAAAGCGCATATCTTCTTTTTCTGAAAAGCTGCCTTGTTTTATTTATGATTTAAGGCAAAAGGAAAAGCTAGACTAGGTGTAGTTGAATTGTTTTTTTCCCACCTCATCCTCCCTAATTTTCTCCAAATAAAAGCATGTATGAGTTTTATTTCCATCCCTCTTTATATTTCCCACTTGACTTAGCAAATTCATGAGCATCTACTTAGATTTGGAAACTGCTTTATGCACCTATGGGGGATTTGACTAGATTTGGTAAGCCTGCTTTTTTAATATTTCAAATGGCATATTTATGCATTCAATTCGCTCATGTAATTATATATTACAGCAGCATATTACTTCATAATTTTGGCTATTATACACTTATTCAATATAGATTAGTGTTATGTTCCAATTTCAGTCTCCTTTGGTGTTAATTTTGCATGTTTGATTAGCAATTTTGTAAGTGTAATTGTTCTATCTCATGGGTTCAATTTACACATGGAATCAGAGCCTTTGTAGATAGATTTATCTCCTTCCAAATTGTTATTTCAGGTTTGACATGAGTTGATATCCTTGAGTCCCAGTAGCTTCGAATCATTGCAACTCTACTTTTTCAAGTTTAAGGCCCTTGTTTTGCAGTTGAAACAGTGTGGGATCGAAAAGAAGGAGGAGCAACTAGTCTTGTCCATACTCTCTAACATTGATCCTGATTATTCAGTGTTTGTTTTGACCTTCCATTCCACCAAGTTTACAGCTCGAGGCTAGAAGATTCCTAAGCTTGCAGAGTTCATGGAATCCCTCACATAGGAGCAAGATAAGTTGGTGATGATGGGCACCATCAAACCTTCCAAAGACCAATATTTGGTTTCTGGAGATTCAAGGGTGGGTGGATTAAAAAAGAAATAAAAAATCTAAAATTCCACTTGATCAAAAGAGAGACAAGTCTAAGTCTCAAGAGGAACCCAAAGGTTCCAAGAAGAATTCCTAGAAGAAGAATAACAAAAAATAAATGAGCAAGTGTGCATACTGCAGTAAGGTCTATCATCCTGAGAGCTCTTGTATGAAGAATCAAATTGACATGTTGACCCAACTCCTGGAGAAGAATAACATCTCCCTTCCTGATTTCTCAAAGAAGAAGGAAGGAGGATCAAATTCAGAAGACAGAGAGAGAGTACATGCCTTGGTTGCTGGCACATCAAGCTCACCTAGCTTCATCATAGATTCTGGAGCTTGTAGACACATGGTTTGGAAAAAAGAGACATTCTCCTCTCTTAACATGTCTAAAGGTCCACCAATAGTTTTGGGAGATGAATCTCTCACTGACATTTTGGGGAAGCGTAGGATTGATCTTGACCATGGTAGTTTCAATAATGTGTTGTATGTTCTAGGTCTTTCCTCCAATCTCTTGTCAGTGTATCAGATGAATCATACTGAGTCTCCAAAGAAGGTCATATTCTCCCCTGATGATGTTAAAATCATTGATATTTCGAATGGTAAAGTCATAGAAAAAGGTGTTGTTGATCACACTTCGAAGGTATACAAGTTTTCCCACTTTCTACCCTACTCAAACCCCTCTGCTCTCCTAGTTCATGCTAATGAAGCAAGCAAGCTTTGGCATGAAATATTTGGCCATATTAAATATAAGTATATTTCTTATTTGAGTGAAAAATATATGTTCATAGGGTTACCAAATATCAAGTTTTCTAAGGGAGTCTATCAAGGTTGTATCCTAGGAAAACACCTAGAGCACAAGAATGAGAAAGCTAGTTATGAGAGAACCTCTACACCTCTTGAGCTGATCCACAGTTAAATTGCTGGTCCATTCCCTCATATGTCCATGAGTTAAGCCAAATATGCACTAAACTTCATAGATGAATTTTCCAGGTATTGTTGGGTTCACTTCCTAAAGCATAAGTCTGAAGTTTTTGACCTCTTCAAAGTATTTAGAGCCTTGGTTGAAAACCAGTATGGGAGGAAAATCAAGATCCTCAGATATGAAAATGGTGGTGAGTATGTCAAGTCTAAGTTCATTCAGTATTGTAAAGATGCAGGTATTTATATGTAGCATTCGATCCCTTATACACCACAGCAAAATGGTGTTGCTGATAGAAAGAACAGATCACTGAAGGAGATGGCAAATTGCATGATGGAGGCTAAGACTTTGCCACCAAATTTTTGGGATGAAGCTATAAACTGTGCATCCTACATCCAAAATAGGGTGCCTCATAAGAATCTTGATGGTATGACTCCTTTCAAATCTTGGATTGGGCACAAGCCAGATGTGACCCATTTCAGGATTTTTGGCTCAAAGGCTTGGGCTAGAATTCCAACTGAAAAGAGGAAGGCTTTACAACCCCAAAGCCAAGAGTGCCTATTTTTTGGGTATTTTTAAGACTCAAAAGGGTAAAATCGGATCAACTTGAGAACTAACAAATATTTTATTGAAATAAGTGTTTAGTTCCAAGAAGATCCTTTAGCAGCAGTTGAAGTTGGAGAGTCCTCTTCACCACCAGAACCATTGATTATAAGTGGAGAGACTAATGAGTTTGTTGATTCTGATATGTATAATAATTATGATTAGATTACAGATCCTAACATTCCTAAACGAATAAAATGGGAAGCAAATACCATTCATGCAACTGGGGAATTGGCTGAAAATCCTAATGACACTAGGAGGGCTAGATCTCAATTTGAGAGTGCCCTTTGTGTGAAAGATCCTCTATTTGCTGAGAATTTATATCTGATGGTTGAATTAGATCCATATACATGTGGAGATGCATCACATGATCCAATATGGAAAACATCCATGAAAGAAGAATTTAGCTCGCTCCAGAAGAACAACACTTGGGAACTGGTTGATCTTCCCCTAGGGAGGAAGCTAGTTCAATGTAAGTGGGTTTTCAAGAATAAGTTTGCTGCTGATGGTTCAAATTTGAAATATAAGGCAATATTGGTAGCCAATATCTACTTACAAGTTCATGGTATTGACTACAATGAAACCTTTGCACCCGTGGCAAAGATGGACTCCATAAGGCTAGTTCTATCCATTGCAGCTTCAAAGCAGTGGGAGGTACATCACATGGATGTGAAGTGTTATTTCCTAAATGGAGACCTCATTGAAAATATTTACATGTAGAAACCTGAAGGGTTTGTTTCTAATCCATCTTTAGTGTGCAGGTTAAAGAAATCATTGTATGGGCTTAAGCAAGCCCCCAAGGCTTGGTATGCCAAGATTGACGACTTTCTGTTGTCAATGTGTTTTGTTCAATGCAAGTCTAATAATAATGTATATTTGAAGCTGATTCATGGTAATTTTATGATTATTGTTTTTTATGTGGATGACCTATTAATTACAACAAGTTCAAAGAAAGATATTGCCTCCTTGAGGGATGCAATGAACCATGCATTTTCTATGACATATTTGGGATTGTTGAGCCAATTCTTGGGTCTCAAAATTGCTCAATCCGAACATGGAATAAAATTAAATCAGTCCAAGTATGCTCTATATTATAAACAAGTTCAACATGAAATATTGCAAGCCAAGCAAGAATCCCTTCCTTTTAGGAGTTAAGCTTGAAGAAGCATGTTCTTCTCCTATGGTAAATAATACACTGTATATGTAGTTGATTGGGTGTTTGCTTTATCTTACACAAACTTGACCTGATTTATCGTATACAGTTAGTGTGGATTCAATATACATGGATCAGCCTCATGAGATCCATTGGATAGCATCCAAAAGGATCCTAAAGTTTGTTCAAGGAACAAGAACTCATGGGATCTTCTACCATGCAAAATCTGATCTTGATATGATTGGGTTTACTGACAGTGATTGGGAAGGTGACAACACAGATTGAAAGTCTACATTAGGATATGTTTTCATGCTTGCAGAAGGACCAATCAACCAGTCAAGCAAGAAATAGAGTGCCATAGCACTCTGTTGGAGACATTTACCACCATACACACTCATTTTGGTCAATTTGGCCTAGTTAAACCACTATCCTAAGTATTATTAAATTAATTGACATCATAGGAGCACAAGATGACATCAGCTAGATCATATCCATGCCTACCTTTAGTAAAGGAGGCTAACTTAGCCATCTCCTACATTTGGGGAGGTTAACTGGAGCACTCAGGGGGTGATCTGAGTGTCTTTAATGCCCCATATTGCTAAATGATGGTTACAATTAGTTAAACAGAGTAGTGAAGGTGCCTTCCTTCATTAAATTGGTTATTTATTGATTATTTAATGAATTTGAGTCAACAGGGGCACCTCCAACCACTTCTAATGGTCGATTACACTTCAGTTAACCTCATCGGTGTTCATTGGAGTCATTGATGCGCTACCACTTGTTGGTTGGCTTGTAATGACATGTGTCTGAGCTACTTTCAGTTAGACTCAATCATTTATTGCACTTCGACTTCAGTTAGGGCTCAGTTGAGTCAATTAGGGTTTTGATCAGTGGTTAACTTGAGTGTTGACTGTGGCTTACATTCAGTTAAGCTAGACTCACTCATTCAATTCGAATGACCTCCTTGGGAATTCGAATTGCTTTGTCGTTCATTCTTGCAGCATGATCATTGTATTGTATTACTCATTCTTTGTGTGAATATAGAGAGGGGCTACTCATTTTGTAGCACAATTACACCATTTTCATTCCTTATTGTTATTAATCTCTTATGAGACTGTGTTTTAGTCCCTAGATTACTGTCACAGATTAATACACTCTCATCTACAGAATTAGAGTATAGAGGATTTGTAAATGCAACAACTCAATGTTTGTGGTTGCAGAGGATACTTGGAGAATGTGGCCTCGAATCAGAGTTTTCAACCATTATCTACTATGATAATCAGAGCACCATTCAAATCTACAATAATCCAGTTCAGAGATAGTGAACCAAGCACATTGAGATCCATATGCACTACATCAGATAGCTTGTGCATGATGGTATCATTGATCTACTCTTCTGTGCATCTTCAGAACAAGTAGCAGACATCTTCACCAAAACTTTTTGTGAGAAGACCTTCAGCAATCTCAAATCAT
Source organism: Pseudotsuga menziesii (assembly GCA_001517045.1). Taxonomy (NCBI): domain Eukaryota; kingdom Viridiplantae; phylum Streptophyta; class Pinopsida; order Pinales; family Pinaceae; genus Pseudotsuga; species Pseudotsuga menziesii. The sequence continues at coordinate 273,104 of LPNX011071374.1, forward strand.
TGCTGGGGATTTCTTCTCATGCTGTGAAGCATGATTAATGACATTATTTCCAAATTTTGTTTTTCTTGTCCATGTTTAACGGAGGATTTTCCCACTGGGTTTTTTCCTCTTTCCTTGGTTGTATGGAAAAACAATATGTAAAGGGTGATTAAGCCTTGTTTCTAGGCCCTATAGTTTTTTGATATTTACTCATAAATTCAAGCTTAAGGGGGGGTGTTAGAATAATCAACCCATAGTGTTATCTCTAAGGTTGTTTCACCTGTTTATTTTTTAAATTTTTGATTATGCTTTGTTTTTATTGTTTTTAGTTTTTGCTTTGTTTTATATTTTATGATTGATTACTCACCATTAGGGTTCCTTTTGTTACCTAAAATCATCAAAATTTTCATTCATTAACTATGAGCCCATGTATGTGCAAAAGAGTATATGTTATATGGTGAATTCTTACAGCTGGCAGTGTTTATCCAAACTGGCAGCATTTTACTTACTGGCAGCAGAGTTTCAAATGAGCATATAATGAATCCCGCTAGGCAGAGAGGTTTAAAAGGTCTGGTAAATCTTATGAGGATTGGGTAATGGACAGTTGGCTCTCAAATAACTGAAGATGGAAAGTATGTTCTTTTATATATTATAGAAGGCTGTGACCCCGTGAACAGGCTCGTTCTTGCTTAGCATCTCTATTCAAGACCTTGTTTTCCTTCTTGGAAGAGGTATCACTGCATGGAGAAGATAATTGTGAACTTGGATGGCTAGAAGGAATAGAGGCCCTTCCAAATTCAATCCATAGTAGTCTTCTACCTGCTATTCGAACTGATGTTCAAGTTGAATCATCACTTGAAATGGTAAGTTCATATTTAAAGTTCCTTGAGAAGCATTCTCCGCCTCTTCCTTCCCATCTTTCAGCAGCTTGTGTCATTGCAAGGCTGCTTGTGCAGCGGAAGGACTTTGCATCTTCCTTGCTTTTAAGGGAAAAAGAATATAATCCATACATGATCTGTTCATCGTCTTCAGCTGTTGGGTGGCACATCTATATGACAGAGTTTATTGTCAACTCTTTGCATGAAGCTCTAATACTTGGGACCTCTAGTCCATTAAATGATGATGTTGCTGGCATTGAATCACCTCTTGTAACACTTGTGGTACCTCAAGATGCTAATAAAGACACACAGGGTTTACTGCATATTACACTACACGGGATTGTTCTGGATGCAGTTTTACTCATTTTATCCTTGCGTTCAAATGGGGAGATCAATGATAAGTGTAAGAATCCCACTGTTGAAAGAATGATACAAATCTTACTACCAAATGTTAAAGGCAAGGAGATTTTCGCTTCAGACATGGACAAGCTAGTGATCAATGCACTTTTTGAGATAATTTCGATGCTCAGAGGAGGGGCAACTTTGCTTTGTGGTGCTGCAATAAACGGAGCAGCAATGACTATTACCATGCTCATTATTGGGTGAATTTTGCTTGGCATTGGTGTAGGGATCGCTAACCAGTTTGTCCCAGTTTATCTATCTGAAATGGCACCAGCGCAATTGCGTGGAGCTTTGAACATTGCCTTTCAAATGTGCACCACTTTGGGAATTTTGGCAGCCAATCTTATAAACTACGACACACAAAATATACATAACTAGGGATGGCGCTTATCGTTGGGCCTTGCAGCAGTTCCTACTGGTATAATTACTCTTGGCTCCATTTGGCTTCCAGATACTCCTAACAGCATGATAGAAAGAGGTCAAGTTGTTAAAGCCAGAGCCATGTTAGAAAAAATCAGAGGCACGACAGAGATCCACGCAGAATTCGATGACATGATGGAAGCCAGTCAATTGGCGAAAATGGTTCTAAGGAAGGAATTTATCTTTCGAAGATAATTCAAACTAAGAACAGATGGCAGAATTCAAGGAAATAGATCCACATTCCCAAGCAGAGGATCAGTAGGTACAATATTTTTCTCAATACTTGGTAGTGTTAAGGAATCTCCTTCCCGATCTTATGGCAACTGTAGATCAAGTCAGCATTTTTGAAGGCCAGAAAGGGTAATCAAACTCAGCCATTTGATGACTAGATCAGTAAATCGAGATTTGAGGGCATTAATTCAAGCAATTCCAGATCTCTTGAAACCAATTCGAGATCTTTTATTCTTTTGGTAATTTCTATAAATTTGGGCATTTTTATTGTAAAAAGGGGAGAGTTCTTCCTTTCATAAGGAAGCAGGGGGACTGAGGTTGGCAATTTTGGAGAATGCAAGCCCTATTTGGAGCATTGCCTGTATGACATAGACTTTATGCAGCTTCTATACAGGTTCTATTTTTGAATGAAACATGATGATGATTTGCTTCTGTATGTTATGAATTGGTTTTTCTGATAATTTTGTTATGCATATGGTCCATTACATCCCATTGCACTAATTCTTATTGGGAAATACAATTATCCTTACACTGTAGAAAACAGAGGCAGTTTCACTTCTTGTCTTTATGATCATAGTGACCTTGATACTGAACTTTGTGTTTTATCTTATGTTATACACTTTCTGTGGATTATCTTGCAACTCTGATTTCACACCAGCCTATCTCTTCAGCAATGTTTTGATGTTTTTTATATTTCTTATATGATACCAACCTAGTTTTATAATAATTCTGTGATTCTTTTATAGTTTTCATAATATACCAGCATGTACAGTGATGATTGTGTGATTTGTATAGACAGCCTTGGTTTCCTATCACTTTAGTTCTTCAATGATTGTTTGATTTTACCTACAGCTTGCATGTTATACCAGCCTGTTATATTGATAGTGGTGTAACTTTTCCCATAGCTTTCATTATATATCAGTTTGATTTTATTGATTTGTATATTTTAGAACAAGATTTCCTTAAGCTTGAACCCCCCATAGTCTAGGTTCAACTTTAGGGATTACACATAGTTACCTACATTAGACATTAATTTAATTATTTTTGTCTTATTACCTAGTTTCCTAGATTCCATTCTATGTTAGTTGCCTTCTACATGTCCTAGAAGTAAACAGATGCTAAAATTGAGTCATGGAGCATTTGGGAAACATCTTGGAAACCCAATTTAGCATGTCTAGTTCATTCCATATTCTCTAAAGTGCATATCTACTTTTTTTAAAAGCTGCCTTATTTTATTTCTGATTTAAGGCAAAAGGAAAAGATAGACTAGGTTTAGTTGACTTGTTTATTTCCCACATCATCCTCTTTCGTTTTCACCAAATAATAGCATATATGAGTTGTATTTCCATCCCTCTTTATATTTCCCACTTGACTTATCAAATTCATGAGCATCTACTTATATTTGGAAACTGCTTTATGCACCAATGGGGGATTTGACTAGATTTGGTAAGCCTGCTTTTTGACTATTTGAAATGGCATACTTATGCATTTGATTCTCTCATGTAATTATATATTACAGGAGCCTATTACTTCATAATATTGTCTATTGTACACTTAGTTAATACAGATTAGTGTTATGCTCCAATTTCAGTCTCCTTTGGTGTTAATTTTGCATGTTTGATTAGCAATTTTGTGAGTGTAATTGTTCTATCTCTTTGGTTCAATTTCCACATTCTATACCAATATGCATATATTTTTGTGTATCCAAATGTAATGTTTCTAGACCTGTATCCTATCTAATGGTAGTCATAATGAATTTCAGTGATTTTTTTTTACGATTTGTCCAATAAAAATATGACTTCCTGACTTTTGTGCTCTTGTAACGCAATAGTTATTGATATAATATTGAACAAGTAATGAACCCACACCATGGACCAAACCTTTTAATTTCATGGCTACTCCATGATACAATAAACTGGTGATAAAGTAAATATATTCCAATATGGTTTCTAGTATTTCACCTTGAATATTAAATACCCCTTGCTTGGGATCCTAGTACCTCACTAATGTTTCCAAGAGTCTTGGTTGATCCGGCATGTTCATCATATGAAAGAATTTGAGTAATCCACACAAATGTAGTGCATTTAAATTCAATGGTTCATGCATATATTCTCTATCCATATCCTCATGCCCCCTTTCTTGCCATATAATTGACATACCTGTAATTTCCCCATTTTTAATAATTGCATAGCAGGAAAATTCCATCAATCCTACTAGTTCCCTAGGTTGGGTGGAAACATTGGGAAGTTAATAAGGGAGCTAATAAATGGTGTTTATACATTAGAAGGAATAAATATTTATTTAATGGAGTATATTAAATGAATGCAAGTGAAAAATTAAATGGCTATGGAGAATGGATACACATGGAGACTGTGGGGCCCACTCAAGCTAGAATTCCTATGTTAAATGGCATCCTCCTCTTGCAATATCGAATCTACGGGAAGCCTAATGTTTTTGGATGGGTTATAAGGTTAATATAATTGTCCATATACTTCATAGGTCGAATTTGGGATGAATTGAAACTTACATGGGGAGAGGAAGAGCCAAATGGAGTTTCATGGACACTTGGTTATATTCCCCTTACATTTATGACATCTATGACACCAATGATGGAGATTCTATAGTAGTCATGAAAAAATTAAAATATGAAGGATGGAATATGGCATATATAACATGTCCGGGTGAAATATACCATCCAAGAGAGCTCTCATGTGAGTTTGGGAAGCTCAATGGGCTCCTACTCAAATTTGGGGAAGGTGGAAGGCTAGGAAAGAGTGGACATATGCCAATTCATGAGAACACACCCTAATTCAACTTGGATTGATTTTTTGGATGGATTGGGAACCTTATAAGGCTAAGTAATTTTATAAAATACATGAATCAACCAAGAGAATGGATTTTGATCATTTGTGAATTATGAGAGCTAGTGGATGACTAGTTTTCTTGCCTTAGCCAATTTCGAGGGTGAAATATTACCATCCAAGTTGGTGTTTGGAGAGGAAACTCAGGTATTTCATGGAGATTTAATGTAGACTTATTTGTAGGAATCTATAGGGTCACTATGGACACTGAAGAAGATATTTCTTATGTGACAGAGAAAGCTATATTCTTGAACAAGAAGGATGAAGCATTCAGATTCTTGTGCCTCTCTGTTTCTCGGGATCTTCTTTTCCATCTTTTGGGATTGAAGATTCTAAAGAAAATTTGGGACAAATTGGAAACCCTGTATGGAAAGTAGGATGATTTGAGAGTTTACCAGCTTGAAAATGAATTGATGTCTCTCCATCCTTCCAATTTTGAGACCTTGAATGACTTTTTCACATATTTCAAGTACATTGTCTTACTATTGAAGCAATGCAAAGTGGAGAAGGAGGATGATCAGCTCATACTCGCCATACTCTCCAAAATTGGAGCTGATTATTCAGTTTTTGTCTCTACATTCCATGCGGTGAAGCTCACAACCCCTTGATGGAAGATGCCTACACTCAATGCCTTCATTGAGTCCCTAACAAGTGAACATGATAAGCTTGTCCAGATGGGGATCATCAGATGGCTTGATCATCCTGTGATCAAGCCCTTCATGTCTCGGGGACTAAATATATGAAGGGTAAAGAAAAGAAGTATAAGAACCCAAAAACTAAATTTGAAGCTCCTAATCCTAAAGTTGAAAACCAGCAGCATGATGAGTCTTCCGGCTCAAAGAAGAACAAAGAAAAATGGCATCATGAAAAGGAAAAATTCAAGTGTTCATACTACGAGAAGGGATTCCACCCTGAATATGCCTGCATGAAGAAGAAGCTTGATGAAGCTACCTCTCTCCTTGAGATAAAACACATCAATCTTCCGAAAATCTTTCAAAGGAGAGATCAGTAAGATCGGGAACCACAGCATGAAAGAGGTCATGCCCTCATGGCAAGAACTTTGAAGTCCAAATCACTCTTGATTGATTCTGGAGCTTCAAACCACATGATGGCTGAAAGAGACTCCTTTTCATCCTTGGAGATTGGAAAATCCATCCCCGTCCACATGGGAGATGACTCCACCATCATATCAGAAGGACAAGGTACGGTTGATCTTGAGAATGGCTATTTTTCAAATGTTTTGTATGTACCGTCTCTGGCATCAAATCTCCTTAGTATCTATCAGATGACACATACAGGAGTGCCTAAGAGAGTATCTTTTAGCCCGAATTATTTTGAGATAATGGAACTTGCATCCAGGAAACTTGTTGCTAAAGGCCTTGCAAACCATCATGCAAAATCCTGTTAGAATAATCAACCCATAGTTTACCCACTTAGACATTAATTCCATTATTTTTGTCTTATTTTCCTAGTTCATGTGTCCCACCTTGTGCAAGTTGCTATTTGCCTATTCATAATGGTCAAACTTGCCATATTTGAATCATGGAGTGCATGGGAGAGCTAAAGGAATCAATTCTGATTTATTCCTGGCCTCCTAGGCGCCCTTCTGCTTTTTCTGCTTTATTGCCTGCTTTTTCAGTGTTTTAAGGCAAAAGGAAAAGCTAGACTAGGTGAGGTTGACTTGTTTTTTGTCCTACACATCCTCCTCTCTTTTATCCATACAAAAGAATGTATGAGCTGCCATTCCACCACTCTTTAGCTTGCCTTTACCTTTTTTCCAATTCGTGAGCTCCATGACAGATTTGGGATCAGCTTTTTACACCTATGGGGGATTTGCTTATTTTTGGTAAGCCTGCTTTATGCTAGATTTGGATGCCTCCTCATGCATTCAATTTCTTGATGTATTCTATTTATTCAACAACCTATTTTATTACAGGGTTGGCTATTGTACACTCAGTTAATACAATTTAGTGTTACAGCTCCATATTCAGTCTCTCTTGTTAGCAATTTTGCATGATCAATTGATAATTGTTGTGAGTAAAATTAATATATTGCTGGCATTAATTTACACATGGTATCAGAGCCATTGTAGGTTGTTTCTCTCCTTCAAAAATTGTTTTGCAGGTTCGACATCAAAGACTGGGAGCCTTCTACTGACAGCCGGGACAGATTTTCTAGAGCTATGGATCAATCACAGAAAACTATCTTGACTCCTTTCAATTTATTTGAATGGAAAGAAGAGATGGAGATACTATTGAGAGCGAAAGGCCTCTACAGGGTGACTATGGAAACAGAAGCAGAGCCCAATGAAGCTGCAGAGAAGATAAAATGGCACAACAGGAGGGATGAGGCTTATGGCCTCCTGTGCCTGAGTATTTCCAGAGACCTCCTTTTCCATCTCGATGGATTGACATCACCGAATGAAGTATGGGAGAAGCTTGATGATCTTTTTGGAAAGATAGATGAGATGAGGGGACATCAAATCGAGAATGAGCTGATTTCTCTGAGTCCAACAAGCTTTGAATCCCTGCAGCTATATTTCTCCAAGTTCAAAGCACTAGTTTTGCAGCTGAAACAGTGTGGTATTGAAAAGAAAGATGATCAGCTTGTACTGGCCATCCTCTTGAAGATAGGCCCTGATTATTTAGTGTTTGTTTCGACCTTCTATGCCACAAAACTGATAGCTCGAACCTGGAAGATGCCTAGCCTTGTAGATTTCATGGAATCTCTCACACAAGAACAGGACAAGCTGGTGATGATGGGCACCATCAAACCATCCAAAGATCAAGCTTTGATTGCTGGAGATTCGAGGGTGGATTCAAAAAGCAAAAAGAAAGCTAAAAATACACCTGAGCAAAAGAGAGACAAGAAACAGTCTTTGGAGGATCAACAAGGTCCCAAGAAGAATAACCAGAAGAAGAAGAACAAAGGTGAAATGAACAAGTGCGCATATTGCAATAAGGGAAATCACACTGAAAGATCTTGTATGAAAAAGTAGATAGACATGTTGACCAATCTCCTGGAGAAGAATGGCATCTCCCTTCCAGAAAGCTCAAAGAAGAGAGAAGGAGGATCAAGTTCAGATGACAGAGAGAGAGTTCATGCTCTAGTTGCTGGCACATCAAGCTCACCCAGTTTTATCATTGATTCTGGAGCTTCAAGACACATGGTTTCGACTAAGGAGGCCTTCTCCTCACTGGATATGTCGAAAGGACCATCTATTGTACTGGGAGATGACTCTCTCACTGAAATTAAAGGCAAAGGAAGGATAGATCTTGATCATGGTCAGTTCAACAATGTGCTATATGTCCCTGGTCTCGCCTCCAACCTCTTGTCAGTGTACCAGATGACCCACACTGGGTCTCCTAAGAAGGTCATATTCTACCCCGATGAAGTTGAGATCACAGAGATTTCAACTGGTAGAGTCATTGCAAAAGGAGTTGCGAATCATGCTCAAAAGGTATACATGTTCTCACACTTCCTACCTTACTCAAACCCCTCTGCTCTTCTCATTCATGCTAATGAAGCCAGCAAGCTGTGGCATGAGAGATTTGGCCACCTTAACTACAAATATCTTTCTGATCTTAGTGAAAAAGAGATGGTCATAGGGATTCCCAAGATAAAATTTTCCAAAGGAGTCTGCCAAGGCTATATCCTAGGAAAACACCCATAGCACAAATTTGAGAGAGCTAGTCATGAGAGAACTTCTACACCCCTCGAGCTGATCCACAGTGATGTTGCTGGTCCATTCCCTCATATGTCCATGAATTAGGCCAAGTATGCATTAAATTTCATTGATGACTTTTCTAGGTATTGTTGGGTTCACTTCCTGAAACACAAGTCTGAATTTTTTGGCCTATTCAAAGTCTTTAAGGCTTTGGTTGAAAACCAGTCTGGAAGGAAACTCAAGGCCCTCAGATATGACAATGGTGGTGAGTATGTCAAGTCTAATTTTATTAACTATTGTGCAGATGTAGGTATTCATATGCAGCATTCTATCCCTTACACACCACAGCAAAATGGTGTTGCTGAGAGGAAGAACAGATCACTGAAGGAGATGGCAACATGCATGATGGAGGCAAAAACTTTGCCACCAAAGTACTGGGACGAAGCTATCAAATATGAAGCCTATATTCAGAATAGGGGGCCTCACAAATAGCTTTATGGCATGACTCCCTTCGAAGCATGGAGTGGGCACAAGCCAGATGTGACTCATTTCAGGATTTTTGGCTCAAAGGCATGGGCTAGAATCCCGACAGAGAAGAGTAAGGTTTTGCAGCCCCAAAGCCAAGAGTGTATTTTTGTTGGATACTCTAAAGATTCAAAAGGGTACAATTTTATAAATTTGAGCACAAATAAATCCTTCATCGAAAGTTGTGTTCAGTTTGAAGAAGAACCCCTTGCAGAAGTGGAAGTTGGTGAAGCCTCTTCACCACCTGAACCTCAAGAAGTAAGTAAAGAGTTTGTTGAACATGCTGATTCTGATTTGTTTGATGGAGATGAGTTTATTGCATACCCTAACAGCCCCACAAGGCCAAAATGGGCAGCCAAGACACTACATGCAGAAGGTGAGCTAGCTGGGGATCCCAATGACCCAAGGAGGACTAGATCTCAATTTGAGAGTGGTCTGTGCATGAAGGATCCTATGTTTGCTGAAAAATGATATTTGATGGTGGAGTCTGATCCTAAAACATATGAAGAAGTAGAAGGAGATACAAGATTGCAAATAACCATGAAGGAGGAGTTCAGCTCACTCCAGAAGAGCAACACATGGGAGCTAGTGGATCTTCCCACAGGGAGAAAACTAGTACAGTGTAAGTGGGTCTATAAGACCAAATTTGCTGCTGATGGTTCACCACTGAAGTACAATGCTAGATTGGTAGCCAAGGGATACTCATAGTTTCATGGCATAGATTACAATGAGACCTTTGCCCCAGTGGAAAAAATGGATTCCATCAGGCTAGCTCTAGCCATTGCAGCCTCAAGGCAATGGGAGGTACATCACATGGATGTAAAGTGTGCCTTACTGAATGGATATCTCACTAAAGAGATATATATGCAGCAGCCTCAAGGTTTTTCTACTAACCCTTCTCTTGTGTGCATGTTGAGAAAGTCATTGTATGGGCTAAAGCAAGCCCCCAGGGCTTGGTATGCCAAGATTGATAGCTTCTTGCTATCACTGAATTTTGTTTGGTGCAAATCAGATCCAAATGTCTATTTGAAGTTATTTAATGGTTCATTAATGATCATTGTGTTATATGTTGATGACCTCCTCATTACAGGAAGCTCACAAGCTGAGATTGCTTCCTTAAAAGGAGCTATGAACCAAGCCTTCTCCATGACAGATTTGGGGCTCCTAAGTCAATTTTTGGGGCTTGAGATCTCTCAAACCAAATATGGAATCAAGGTGAACCAGTCCAAATATTCCTTGGACTTGCTGAACAAATTCAAAATCAAGGATTGCAAAGCAAGCAAAACTCCTTTCCTTTCAGGAGTGAAGCTGGAAGAAGCTGATTCTTCACCGATGGTAAACAATACACTGTATAGGAAATTGATTGGATGTTTATTGTATTTGACACATACTAGACCTGATATTTGTTATGCAGTAAGTGTGGCTTATATATTCATGGATCAGCCTCAAGAGATCCATTGGAAAGCATCCAAAAGGATCCTTAACTTTGTTCAAGGAACAAGGACACATGGGATCTTCTATAAAGCAAAATATGATCTCGAGTTGATTGGATTTACTTACAGTGATTGGGCAGGTGATAGCACAGACATAAATTCCACTTCAGGATATGTGTTCATGCTTGCAGAAGGGCCAATCAGCTGGTCAAGCAAGAAACAGAGTGCCATTGCAGTCTCATCTACAGAAGCAGAGTACAGAGGAGTTGTTAATGCAGCAACTCAATGTTTATGGTTGCAGAGTTTACTTGGAGAGTGTGGCTTCGAACCTGAGTACTCAACTACCATCTACTATGATAACTAGAGTACCATTCGAATCTACAAGGATCTAGTTCAGAAGCAGAGAACCAGACACATTGAGATCCATATGCACTACATCAGAGAACTTGTGCATGATGGCACCAT
>LPNX011071374.1:284355-305091 GCA_001517045.1 Pseudotsuga menziesii
GAGTGCATGGGAGAGCTAAAGGAATCAATTCTACTTTATCCTGGCCTCCTAGGCACCCTTCTGCTTTTTCTTCTTTATTGCCTGTTTTTTCAGTGTTTTAAGGCAAAAGGAAAAGCTAGACTAGGTGAGGTTGACTTGTTTTTTGTCCTACACATCCTCCTCTCTTTTCTCCATGCAAAAGAATGTATGAGCTGCCATTCCACCACTCTTTAGCTTGCATATGCCTTTTTTCCAATTCGTGAGCTCCATGACATATTTGGGATCAGCTTTTTACACCTATGGGGGATTTGCTTATTTTTGGTAAGCCTGCTTTATGCTAGATTTGGATGCCTCCTCATGCATTCGATTTCTTGATGTATTCTATTTATTCAGAAACCTATGTTATTATAGGGTTGGCTATTGTACACTCAGTTAATACAATTTAGTGTTACAGCTCCATATTCAGTCTCTCTTGTTAGCAATTTTGCATGATCAATTGATAATTGTTGTGAGTAAAATTAATCTATTGCTGGCCTTAATTTCCACAAAGCCTATGAGTTTTCCCACTTTGTGGCGGATGCAAAGCTCACCGTTCTGATAACTCATGGAAATGAATTTAGTAGGCTATGGCATGAGAGGTTTGGCCATATCAGTTTCAAATATTTGCAGCAATTACAGAAAACATCCATGGTTGAAGGCCTCTTGATCATCAAGGCAACCACTGGAATTTGCAAGGGCTGTGTGGTTGGAAAACACCCTGAGCACAAGTGTGATCGGGGGAAGGAAAACCGAGCTACATGCATCTTGGGGATGATACATTTTGATATCAGTGGTCCAATTCCTGTCACATCCATGAATGGATCGAGGTATATTCTGACTTTTATTGATGATTTTTCAAGGTACACATGGGTTTTCTTTCTCAAAAAGAAGACTGAAGTATGTGAAAAATTCTCTAAACTAAAGGCCTTGATCGAGAATGCCTCTGGGATTAAGATCAAGATATCGATATCTGATAATGGAGGGGAGTTTTTCAGTAATGAGTTGCTGCAAATATGCTCCCAAAGTGGTATTCAGGTCCAACATTCAATTCCCTACACTCCCCAGTTAAACGGTGTAGCGGAAAGGAAGAATCGGTCTCTCAAGGAGATGACCACCTGTATGTTGGAACCAAAGATGTTGGCTGCATGCTACAGAATGCATTCATAATAGAGTGCCACACTCATCCATGAAAGTGAATACCCATTTCAAAGCATACTTCAGACACAAGCTGGATGTGTCGAACCTGTGGGTGTTTGGGTCCACTGCATGGGCCCGAATTCCACTTGATAAAAGGAGGGATTTGCAACCGCAAAGCATAGAATGTCTGTTTATTGGGTATCTTGATGAATCAAAAGGTTTCAATCTTATATATATCGAAACAAAATATATCATCATCGAGAGAAGTGTCAAGTTCGATGAGCCTCTTCAGGAGGTGGAACCAGTGAAGGAGAAAACTGCTGAATTTCCTTCCTATTCTATTGAATATTTGGATGATGAAATTGGGGGTGATGACCCTGATTTGGATGCTCTGATTTATGATATCAGTGTACATCAAAAATTAGATTCTGAATCATAACCTAAAGTACAAAATCATCTTCCCACATGGGCCCGACAGACACTCTCCTCTGTAGGATATAACATTGGAAATGCGGATGATCCAAGGAGAACCCGGTCTGATTTCCAAAGAGCAGGTATTGTGCTCTCTTGTACTTATAATTTGCTGTCCAAAAATTGTTATTTAATGATTATTTCAGACCCAAAATCCTACTACCATTATCAAAAGGATCCGATATGGCAAGTTTCCATGGATGAAGAGATGAATTCTTTTCAGAAAAACACTACTTGGGAGCTAGTTTCTCTTCCACCGGGAAGGAAATTGATTCAATGAAAGTGGGTGTTTCAGAACAAGGTTGATGCTAATGGAAGAACCTGAAAATATAAGGCAATTCTGGTGGAAAAATGTTTCTCTCAGGTCCAAGGTGTGGACTACCATGAGACCTTTGCACCGGTTGCAAAAATGGACTCCATCCGCCTAGTTTTGGCAATTTTGGCATCTAAGCACTGGGAAGTGCATCATATGGATGTTAAGCCAGAATTTATACATGGAGATATTCATGAGGAGATATACATGAAGCAGCCTGAGGTATACATCTCTGATCCATCTTTGGTTTACAAGCTAAAGAAGTCACTATACAGGTTAAAACAGGCCCCAAGAGAGTGGTATTCCAAAATGGATGCCTTCCTTCTCTCGCAAAACTTCCAAAGGTGTAGATAAGATCCAAATGTGTATATACAGAAGTATGATGGTAATTTGATTATTATTTTTTTATATTTTGATGAATTTCTGATCACAGGTAGCACAGTTGCTTCTATTTCAGCCATCAAAATTGCTCTCCACAATGCCTTTGAAATGAGCGATTTGGGGCTCTTAAAACAATTTTTGGGGCTTGAAATTGAGCAAAATTCTGATGGAATAATGGTCGCTCAGTAAAAATACATATCAGACCTATTAGTAAAGTTCAACATGGATTAAGTTAGGCCTACACCATTCCCTTTCCTTTCAGGGATCAACCTTGACGAAGGAATAAGCACACCTCCCACGAACTGCACTATCTATCGACAGCTGATTGGTAGCTTGTTGTACTTGACACATTCTTGGAATGATATCTATTATGCCATGAATTTTGTATCATGATACATGCAGAAGAATCATGATATTCATTGGAAGGAATCCAAGAGGATCCTCCAGTATATTTAGGGAATCAGGACCTACGACATTCACTATGTTGTAGACTTCGAGCTAGAGCTGGTTGGATACACAGATTCTGATTAGGAGGGTGATTCTATTGATCAGAAGTCTACTTATAGATATGTATTCATGTTTGGTGGTGGCCCCATTTTTTGGTATAGCAAAAATTAGGCTACCATAGCATTATCTTCAGCAAAGGCCGAGTATCGAGGAGGGGTGAATGCTTGCATCCAAGCAGTTTGGTTGCAAGGAATTCTTTCAGATTTTGATCTTGGGAGTACTTTGTCCACTGTCCTCTTTTGTGACAATCAAAGTGATATTAATATATCCATAGATCTAGTTACTAGGCAGAGGACCAAGCATGAAGATATACACATGCACTACATCAGGGAACTAGTGCATGACAGGACCATCATTCCGCAGTACTGCCCGATTGATGAGCAGATTGTAGACATATTCACCAAGATATTTTTAGAAAATAAGTTCACTTACCTTTGTTCACTGTTGGGGGTGATTCCATCTGGGTGATCAGACTACTTTCAGTGTTCAGCTTGAGGGGGGGGGGGGGTTTACAACTGGGTTTTCCCTATTTTCCTCACTTAGTTTGTTTTTGAGCATTGTTTTAGTTTCAGCATTATACAGGGTCACCTGTGGCCTTATTTTTTGGGTCCCTAGCATTTTTATGCATTTTATGTTTTCTACTCCTCTTGAGTATAGCTTAAGGGGGGTGTTGGAGACATTTACCACCATACACACTCATTTTGGTCAATTTGGCCTAGTTAAACCACTATCCTAAGTATTATTGACTTAATTGACATCAGAGGAGCACTAGATGACATCTTCTAGATCACACCCATGCCTACCTTCAGTCAAGGAGGCTAACTTAGCCTTCTCCTACATTCAGGGAGTCTATTTGGAGCACTCGGGGGGTGATCTGAGTGTCATTATTGCCCCATATTGCTAACTGATGGTTACAATTAGTTAAAAAGAGCAGCGAAGGTGCCTTCCTTCATTAAATTAATTAATTATTGATTATTTAATGAACTGGAGTCAACAGGGGTGCCTCCAACCACTTCTAATGGATAGTTACACTTTAGTTAACCTCATCGAGGTTCATTGGAGTCATTGATGTGATACCACTTGTTGGTTGGCTCGCAGTGACATGTTCCTGAGCTACTTTCAGTTAGACTCATTCATTTATTGCACTCCAACTTCAATTAGGGATCAGTTGAGTCAATTAGGGTTTTTATTAGTGGTTAACTTGAGTGTTGACTGTGGCTTACATTTAGTTAAGCTAGACTCACTCATTCAATTCAAATGACCTCCTTGGGAATTCAAATTGTTTTGTCATTCATGCTTGTAGCATGATCATTGTATTGTATTACTCATTCTTTGTGTGAATATACAGAGCGACTACTCATTTTGTAGCACTATTACACCATTTTCATGCCTTATTGTTATTAATATCTTATGAGACTGTGTTTTAGTCCCTAGATTACTGTGATAGATTAATACACTCTCATCTACAGAAGCAGAGTATAGAGGATTTGTAAATGCAGCAACTCAATTTTTGTGGTTGCAGGGGATACTTGAAGAATGTGGCTTTGAATCAGAGTTTTCAACCATTATCTACTGTGATAATCAGAGCACCATTTGAATATGCAATAATCCAATTCAGAGATAGTGAACCAAGCACATTGAGATCCATATGCACTACATCAGACAGCTTGTGCATGATGGTACCATTGATCTACTCTTCTATGCATCTTCAGAACAAGTAGAAGACATCTTCACCAAATGTTTTTTTGTGAGAATACCTTCAACAATCTCAAATCACTGCTGGGGATTGCTGCTCATGCTGTGAAGCATGATTGATGATAATATTTCCAAATTTTTTTTTTCCTGTCCATGTTTAAGGGAGGATTTTCCCACTGGGTTTTTGCCTCTTTCCTTGGTTGTATGGAAAAGCAGTATGTAAATGGTGACTAAGCCTTGTTTCTAGGCCCTATAGTTTTCTGATATTTACTCATAAATTCAAGCTTAAGGGGGGGTGTTATAATAATCAACCCATATTTACCTACATTATACATTAATTTAATTAATTTTGTCTTATTACCTAGTTTCCTAGATTCCATTCTATGCTAGTTGCCTTCTACATGTCCTAGAAGTCAACACATGCTAAAACTGAGTCATGGAGCACTTGGGAAACATCATGGAAACCCAATTTAGCATGTCTAGTTCATTCCATATTCTCTAAAGTGCATATCTACTTTTTCTGAAAACTTTTCCTTGTTTTATTTTTTATTTAAGGCAAAAGGAAAAGCTAAACTAGGTTTAGCTGACTTTTTTTTTTCCCACATCATCCTCTTTCATTTTCTCCAAATAGTAGCATGTATGAGTTTTCTTTCCATCCCTCTTTATATTTCCCACTTGAATTACAAATTCGTGAGCATCTACTTATATTTGGAAACTTCTTTATGCACCTATGGGGGATTTGACTAGATTTGGTAAGCCTACTTTTTGACTATTTCGAATGGCATATTTATGCATTTTATTATCTCATGTAATAATATATTATAGGAGCCTATTACTTCATAATATTGGTTGTTGTACACTTACTCAATACATATTAGTGTTATGCTTCAATTTCAGTCTCCTTTGGTGTTAATTTTGCATGTTTGATTAGCAATTTTGTGAGTGTAATTGTTCTATCTCTTGGGTTCAATTTCCACATTCTATACCGATATGCATATAGTTGTGTGTATCCAAATGTAATGTTTCCAGACCTGTAACCTATGTAATGGTAGTCATAATGAATTTCAGTGAAATTTTTTTACGATTTGTCCAATAAAAATATGACTTCCTGACTTTTGTGCTCTTGTAACGCAATAGTTATTGATATAATCTTGAACAAGTAAAGAATCCACACCATGGACCAAACCTTTTAAGTTCATGTCTACTCCATGATAAAATAAACTGGTGATAAAGTAAATATATTCCAATATGGTTTCTAGTATTTCACCTTGAATATTAAATACCCCTTGCTTGGGATCCTAGTACCTCACTAATGTTTCCAAGAGTCTTGGTTGATCCCGCATGTTCATCGTATGAAATAATTTGAGTAATCCACACAAACGTAGTGCATTTAAATTCAATGGGTCACACATATATTTTCTATCCATATCCTCATACCCCCTTTCTCGCCATATAATTGACATACTTGTAATTTCCCCATTTTTAATAA
This sequence comes from Pseudotsuga menziesii, assembly GCA_001517045.1. Classification (NCBI taxonomy): domain Eukaryota; kingdom Viridiplantae; phylum Streptophyta; class Pinopsida; order Pinales; family Pinaceae; genus Pseudotsuga; species Pseudotsuga menziesii. Next base: position 290,367 of record LPNX011071374.1, read on the forward strand.
TTGCATAGCAGGAAAATTCCATCAATCCTACTAGTTCCCTAGGTTGGGTGGAAACATTGGGAAATTAATAAGGAGCTAATAAATGGTGTTTATACATTAGAAGGAATAAATATTTATTTAATGGAGTATATTAAATGAATGCAAGTGAAAAATTAAATGGCTATGGAGGATGGAGACACATGGAGACTATGGAGCCCACTCAAGCTAGAATTGCTAGGTTAAATAGCATCCTCCTCTTGCAATATCGAATCTATGGGAATCCTAATGTTTTTTGATGGGTTATAAGGTCAATATACTTTCCCATATACTTCATAGGTCGAATTTGGGATGAATTGTAACTTACATGGGGAGAGGAAGAGCCAAATGGAGTTTCATGGACACTTTGCTAGATTCCCCTTACATTTATGACCTCTATGACACCAATGATGGAGATTCTATGAAAGATATGACAAAATTTAGATATGAAGTATGGAATATGGCATATATGACATCTCAGGGCAAAATATACCATCCAAGAGAGCTCTCATGTGAGTCTGGGAATCTCAATGGGCTCCTACTCAAATTTGGGGAAGGTGGAAGGCTAGGAAAGAGGGGACATATGTCAATTCATGAGAACACACCCTAATTCGACTTGGATTGAGTTTTTGTATGGATTGGGAACCTTATAAGGCTAATTAATTTTATAAAATACATGAACCAACCAAGAGAATGACTTTTGATCATTTGTGAAATTGTCATTTGTGAATTGTGAGAGCTAGTGGATGACTAGTTTTCTTTCCTTAGCCAATTTCAAGGGTGAAAGATTACCATCCAATTTGGTGTTTGGAGAGGAAACTCAAGTATTTCATGGATTTTTAATGGAGACTTACTTGTAGGTTTAAGCTACAGGGAATCTTGTGGATTTTTCTATTGCGACACTTTCTCTCAACCATTTCCAATTTTATGGCATATTCTTGCTCATGGAGGGATTGCGCTTTGGATGAGCTATTGATATTTTTGGGAACGATTATAATGCTCCATTATTTTATGTTCTGATTTAAATTCTATTTTTTTCAAGTTCAGAAGACTCTAAGGTCGAAATGCCAAAATATTTCATGTAAAAATGTTAAATAATGAAGAAATAGTGCCATTTCCCCACTATCTTGTTGTGCACCATTGTAATGGTAATGATTTTGAATTTGGAGAAGATTTTTATTGTCCATTAATGATTGTAATAATATAAAAATTATATGTTATTCATTATCATAAAGTCCCAGGTTGAAATATCACATGGTTGGATGGAAAAGTGATTATTAATGAGAAAACAATGACCATTTCCCCACTACATTGATGTATGCTATGATAATGCTGATTATTTCAAATGGGATAATGTCTATATGATAAATTTATGATGAATTTACTATAATTAATGTGCATTACAAGTTTCATGTTCAGTACCTTGTTGAGGCCTGGAAAATCCTAGGAAACAACAGTAGGGATTCTCCCCATTAAGCGTTCCCAATTAGCTCGTTATTGTTTGATATGGGGAATCCATCTGGTTTATGATCCAGATACCGTAGGTCAATTAATGGTTAAATCTTGTTTTACCGGTTACGGCCTGGTCCATCGTTTAAGTGTTTTTTTTTTAGTTTTTTATGTATGATATGCAAGTGCCTAATTAAGTGCAATCGATAGAGATAATGAAGAGTTTCACAATGTGATGTGCAGGTTCTTACCTCTCGTCTTACCTCTTTCTCTTATAAATCATAAACAAATAACAAACAATACTAATGCTAACTAATTCTATCTAACTTATCCCTAGGGATCAATATTGTAATTGATGATGAGTAATGTACTGTAACACATGCATTTAGAATATTATAGATAGCTGTTATATTTAAGAATACATGGATATAAGTAGAAAGATATACAAAGAGATAGCTCATTGTCAATTAAAACATTCATTACCAAGATATGTTGTGGAAGTTTCATATAAATAAATAGGAAAATATTCATAATATTAAATAATTTGTAAGTTAGAAAGATCTCACAGTTCATAGCACAAGTTGAAACAGAAATAGTTCACATTCAACCAGTCTATGGAAAGCATTTGAGACTCCATAGTGCCTTCTCTAGCAGAAAATATATATCTTTTATTATAAGAGGAAGTATTTCTTCTTACAATAACATTTACAAAATATAGCATGAAAAAAGGCCCCTTTCTTATATCTAATTCACCTATATTTATACAAACAACAAAACTCTTGAGCTGCCCTCTTTTCCCTTTGGGCTTCCCTTGACCCTTCCTTAACAAAAAAATTGTCCTCTAGTGTATACACTTAGAAGAAAGATAAATAAAAAATATTAGATAATTGATCAATCGTTTGAAATAATAAAACTAAGTGGGCCCAACTTGATCATTTATAAATTTCTTCCAAACATTTGCATCTGTTGCTATAGTTTCGAAACCAGAAGGCTCTAGAAATCTGATGGTGATCTCATGTTTAGCAACTTGAGATTTTATATTCGCCACTCTGGCTGGAATCAGGTGAAGTTGATCTTCCAATAAATGACTGCTAACTGTTGTCTGTGCTATTGTAGTTTTCAACACCTTCTCATCCAATCCTTTAACCAGCTGAATACCTTGATCATCCTCTTGCCATCATTCCTGCAATTGTTTAAAAAACCCTTCATGATCAAACAATTCTTCTAACCTTCTCTTAGCAGATGTCTGGAAACGATTATAAGTTATGAGAATTTTTTTGCATAATTCTGCACAATCACCTTTTGTCCTCCAAACTACCTTGACCAATTCCTCTGCTGCTTTACTCCCAAATTCAATTAGCTCATACTCCAGCTTTACTGTCTCTAGGTCCTTGATGGGTGCATCAGCTGGAGGTTCCTTGGTCATTTCCAGCCAATTCATACATCCTTGTAGAACCTCTAGGATATCCTGTGTCGTGTCTACAAAATAAGAAGTTGTACTTACAATTTCCTCTAGCCTTAATTTTACCTGCCAAACCTTCAACATCTCTTCTGCCATCTGAAGCTGCATCTGATGAATTTTAATTCTAAGTACGAGAGAATGCTTCTTCAATGGATTAATATCTATTTTTTTCTCCATAGCTACTTTTAATGAAACTTCCAGTGAAGCTTTCTGGTTTTCCAATTCTACTACTTGAGTCTCGTAAAGCTTAGCTTTCCCCTTAGCAGTAGTCTTTTTCATCTCTAGTTTTGCCACTTTATTCTCTAGACTTCCTTTCTCTTTAGTCAATTATTCAATTGATGATTTAAAACTATCTCTTTCCACTTCCAAGACCCGATGTCTTTGCTTAAGTTTTTCACACTCTGCCATGGTAGCCTTGGACTCTCTTTCTATATTTCTTGCTAATAATACCAAAGCATCTTTGTCTGATTGTAAGGTTTGGCACTCTGCTTTGGATTCCTCAATCTCACTAATAATGTCTTCATACTTCCTCTTTATATTTTTACTTTCATCTCTTTCCTTTTTTCAGGGTTTCTTTCAACCGCGCAACTTTCTTCTCGGATTGTTCTAAATCTGTCATTATTCTGTCCACATTGTCTTTAGTATCTAGGGCTGTGGCTACACCATCCCTGGACATTAATCTAGGATCTTTATCAGTACCATGAACCACTGCCTTTTATGTCACCATAACTCCTCTCTTTCCTCTAGTGTTCACCTTCTTCTCCGTTCTCTTGACAATCCTCTTTTTGGCTTTGTCATAGAAAATAGTATTTAGATCAGGCACTTCATCTTCTTAAGTGGGAGTAAAAGGAATCAATTCAATTCCTAATACTAACAATGGATTTCCTCCCACTATGCTATTGGAGGGAATAGAAGGTTCTACTGGATCAGCATAAGACTAATTATGTTCTTGATTTGCATAGTCTTGTTCCTCTTGTGCCTTTTGTCGTAACTCCTCAGCTGATTTTTCTGCATGCTCTTTTTATTTATTAGAAGCTTCTAATCTTAATCTCTCACTTCTTTCTACTTTCTCTAGACTTCTTCTTCTTCTTCTTTTCTTGGCTTCTTCTATTCTCTTCTCAACCTATTTAGCTGTCTTTATTTTTTCTTCTTCTTCTTCTCTCAATCACTCTTCTTCTTCTTGATCTAATCTATGTGCCTCTTATTGCCTTTTCTTTGTAGCGTCCTCTTCTTGCTTTTTTGATTGCTTAGCATCTTTTCCCTTTCCACCAATAGTAGTTATCTTTTTTTTAAACTTCCTTCTCAAAGCTGTCATATTTTGAGCATTTCGGAAAAATTCTTCATCCTTATCCCAAAAATATGCATACTCGAAATGCACCCCTACTGCAGTACAATAATCAGCTACCTTCTTCTCAGAGTCATTTCTATGGAAAATTATTCACCGAAGTGAAAATACTCTAGCTCTTTCATGAATAATGCTGCAGTCTTTAATTTTGAAAACTTATAACTCCCTATATAAAAAGGGACTAGAGGATACACAACCTTCTTTCTCTAAAATAGGAAGTTTCCAAATCCATCAATAAACAGTTGTCTAACTACCTCCTTATGAATGACAAAATCCGTAGCATACTTAGGTAGAAGGGAAGGATCCCTCGACCCACCAAACATTCTTAAATATAAAACCTCCTCAGTTAAGAAATAGTGCCCGTTATCTTGAACAACCTTTAAAGCCTCCTTGGAAATGTGATTACATTTAACCAGGAAAATCAATGTGTACAATGGCATGATAAAATCTTCACAAATATTCTTGTAGTGACTGTAATACTTGTAATCCTACAACAATTGATAGGCAGCATATACAGGGGACTAGTATTTATCCCATTGGCATTTTAATGCTGGGAATGGTTGCGAACATAAAATAAAATCAAGCAAGATCAAACTCATATAAAATTTTGTTTTCTTCTAGGAGACTCCTCCCAGGGCTACACTTATGCAGGCTGACAATGTTGGAGACATCTACCATCATACACACTCTTTCGGTCAAATTGGCCTAGTTAAACCACTATCCTAAGTTTAATTGACATTAGTGGAGCATTAATTTCCATCATCCAGTCACACCCATGTCTACCTACAGTCAAGGAGTCTAACTGGAGCACTCCGGGGGTGATCTGAGTGATATTAATGAACCTAATTGCTAACTGGTGGTTACAATCAGTTCAACCAGTCAGTTACAGTCAGTTAAGGTGCCTCCATTCATTAAATATATTATTTAATGATTATTTATTATTATTTAATGAACTGGAGTCAACAAGGCGCCTCCACCAACTTCTGATGGTTAGTTCAGCTTCAGTTAACTTCATCAGGGTTCATTGGAGTCATGCAGGACTAGCACTTGATGGTTGGATTTATATGACATGTGTTTGATCTCCTTCAGTTGAGATTCAGTCATTTATTGCACTCCGACTTCAGTTAGGGTTTGGTGAGTCAATTAGGGTTTTAGTCAAGTGGTTAACTGAGTGAGATTGCATGGCAAAGAGTCAGTTAAGCTAGACTCACTCTTTGAATTTGAATCGTCCCTTAGGTATTTGAATTCTTCATGTAGTTAAGCCATTGCTTATCATGGAAATTGTAATCCATTATTGTTTATAAAATATACAGAGAGGAAACCTATTCAGGTTCCAGATATTTCCAATTCATGAGTATTTGTTAATAATTCTTTGACGATTTTGATTCTTAGTTCCTAGATCATGTGCAAGAATTAATAGACAAACTGTTGGACACTATGTTTTCCTGATTGAACATGGTACCTTAAGTGGGTACAAAAAAGATCATGGGTACCCAAACTATATTGAAGTTCTCCCATTATCCCTCTTGAATATCTTGTTTAACATCGGGGCTATCAACCTATATGGAATATCGAGGCTTGTTGTTTCATACTCCCTTGACGGCCTCATACGAAAGTTCTTACTTGGAATCATCATCCTTTTGAATGTTTCTACAACATCTATATTGAGGTCTTTCAACCAACCTTCAGTCAAATAGCTCTATGGTGTCGGCAACTTATAATCCATGGCTACATAGGCTGGGCTATAGGTGGCATAAACTTTCCCTTCACTGTTAGCCAATATCATCCTTGTCACATCTACCCTGGAAAGAATCCATCCTATCACCTCTCAACAAGAGAAAAGCTCAGGTTGGGTAGCCACCTTTATGATGGATGATATTTTGATATTGCAATAAATAGGAAAATCCTTGAATCTAGCCTCTGGGGTACTCTGATTTGAGATCATCTGGTATATCTATCTCCATTTATATTCAGGATCGATACCAATTATGGCTTTGGTATCTTCGTATATAACCTCAACTCGGGTTATTATTTCTACCTCTAGTTCTTCCTTGGTTGCTTGTGCCTTCTTTTTCTGCTTTCGAGGCATGTTGATGTGCTAATGATGTGCCTGTGTATACAAATTATATTTATTCCATTCACATATAAATAGAAAACTATATACTGAAAACAACAATATTAACCAAAACATTACCAACTCATCATAATGCATGTTGAACCTCTTTTTTTTCTGACCAAACCAAATGTGCTTCCTGTATGTGAAACTAACAAAAAACATGAATCTTTCAAAGCTATATCGGACCCAAGTCTACAAGCAAAACTTCTCCTGGGAAAACCCTAGGTTTCCACTATGCCCTTACATCTACAAATATCAATACCAATGGCGGGAAACACCTAGGAGGGAGAGGAAGGAGCGGTGTAGACAACGAAACGATCATCTGCACCCTGCCTCTTTCTGCTAACAAATGTCAAAGAGTAACTCATGGATGGATGAAAATCAGCAAGAACTAAGACTGATGAGTAAAACAACATCTACACTAAACAACCATGGTGAACCCTATATAAAGAAAAAAAACCACCGCATTTTGAAATAACCCCCACGGGATAAACAAAAGACCTAACCCTATCAAAACCGCAGGTAAAAAAATCACTAAATAATAGGATTGGAAGGGAATCCTACCTGGAAAACCTTGTGGATGACCTGGATGAGTGCTACTTCCACTAGTAAATGATTTGTTCAGAAAACGATAGCTACAGAGCTTCACTTGGCAACCAATATGATGAGAAATGACTGTATACATGACCTCTATGACTTTATAAGCTTGAACGCGGGATTGGGTATGCTTTCAGGCGGGAAAATGAGGGCGTAAAAACAAGCATCGAAAACATAGTCATGAGTAGACGTGAAGTGTCGAATGGCTTTGGATGAATGGGACAGGGAGATCGGGCAGACAACGCCGAAGGATATAAAACATCCATCGACAGACCCACCAACTAAAATGCATCGATATAGGAATTGACTACAAGAAAGTGTCAGATCAACATCAAAATATACCTCCGCAACGTTGGCCCAAGAAACAACTAAGTTTTCGTATCATTCCAAAAGAAATAACCGATACGAAGAAAAATAGTTTACAAAGTTTGACGAATACCAGAAAAATATATACGATTGGAGACCCGGTACATCAGAACGCTTTCGGACTAAGCCTCTGATACATCAGCAAAAAACTTCTGATACAACTAGACAAAATGATATCTAATACATCAGAAAGAGAGTTCGGACACTCCTGATGGTAACATCGGCTAGTTAGACAATTGCGCACTCGATACATCGAAAAAACTGTCAACTACGCATCTGATACAAGCAAACAATCTTTCAAATTTTCAAACCTTCAAGTCATGCGAAAAATATGGTGAAAAAGATAAAATTTCTAATCCTTCTAAGAAACTAAAAAGATAAGGGGGGTCCTAAAAAATGAAATTTTTTTGGGAACAATAGTTGCAGCTGCAACAATTGGTGACTACTTGGTGGATACAGATCTCTGAACAACTATCCTTTGAGACAACAACTGCTTTAATGGTATCTTGTTAGATCATTTTATTAGATTTCTTTAACATGTCTGGATTTTCTAGAATACAAGATTTATGAACTTTAAACATTGAAGATGGTGCAAATGGAAAAGGGTAACCAGGATTTCATAGTCTTGATAACTCTTCTGAGGCCAAGATATGAATTTTATTTTACCTCTACCTTTGTATAGCTTCCAACTTAGACACCACAAGATTGTAACAGATGGTGAACATGTATATTCGTTTGTTCCTCATTCCCATGCCATTTTGCATTCTTTTGATTCTTTTGGACTTTTTTCCTTTTGAGTCCTCCCTAATTGCATTCTTTTTGAATTTTAATTTAGGCCCCTCTCTCGATAGTGTCCTTTTGTGTGAGAGATATTTTGATTTCAACTCACGGATGGAGAATTTTTTTGAGAAATCTTAGTATGTATTTTGATATATGTTTTCTTCCTGGGATATTTTGACTTTTTTTATCCTTTTGAATTTCATTTGTGGCATGGGATCATTTAAATATAATACAACTGTTTACCCTGCTTCCTTTCCATGGGTCTTTTGTTGTTATCCTCCTAAGATAGTCTTTAGTGTGAAGTGAATGGGGCCTCAAAATAGTATTCTATACTTTTTCGACCTTAGTTATTTTATAGGGATTAAACATGACTTCAATGTGTTCATTTTTAGCACTCAGAATGTACCCAGGTTGTAAAAGGTAAACTCCAAGGTAACAACAAAACCACTTTAGGAAGAAACTGGTATTTTCTTCCAGAGAGGGATCTCTCAATAAAGATTTAACAGGACCAGATTTAACAAGACCAGATATAAAATAACATTCAAAGATTTATGTATTTGGATGAAACAATCACGTAACCATTGGGCATGGATTCATATACAATATAAAGATACCACAAAGACATATACATGATATTCATCAAAGGCAAGGTAATCACATCATCACAGTCATTCAAATTGATTCAGGTGGAACAGAAGAGATGAAGAAACAACCCATTAATACAGAGCATCAACAAAGATGAGTTCTATATCAACTTTAGCAGAAACAATCATATAATATCTGAAATGATGACCAAAGAATAAACACACGAATTCCAATCATCTAACGCTATATTCCAGATACGAGGAAGAAACAAAATGGAGTGTTACACAAGGGAAATACAATCACATAAATAAAGAAGCACAGACTTTAATATCAATGACACATGAATCTCTGACAAAAATCTCATGCATTCACTTTGTTATTCCAAAAACAGATATGTTCTCCAAAATTATTCACCACCCGATGGGTTCCAACCCCCATCTCTTAAAAAAGATGCATATTTATACATAAAATGATAAGTCTTCCAACAAGAAGATCAATAACAGAATGATCGGCTTAATTTAGAGTTTGTAACTGAATTCCTAACCCCTAGGAATTTTGTTACAACTCCAATCCTAACAGATCATAAAGTACAAATCAACTTGATAACAAACTTTCGCCCATCAGCTCCACATCTTTGCCCCATCAGCTCCACGTCTTTGCCCCATCAGCTCTTCAGTGCATGACACCTGTTTCTAGGGATGGAGAATATACTTTGTCTTTCCAAACCGCTCCACGGCTTTCCACTACTCCGAATTTGGGGTGTCACATTCTGTCATTTCCTGAATTGATACCTAGAGCTCCATATATGCTTCATAGGACATTCTGGGCAATCTGCTTCTGATGATGGCGAACTTCTACAGAATCTAGAAATCTTCTGTGAGCATATCCACAATGGTCTTCCCTGTCAGGATTTTCTCCAAATCATTGAATTTGGAGTGGTCCATGCGGCACCAAAAAAGCAGGTTATGATAATGTTCCTATGAGAACATCCACCCCTCTCCATCCCAGAAAGAAGGCAATCCGTCCTCGAACAGCTCTTTAAATTCACGTTTAAAATTATTAACCTGCAGAAGCAATCCTTCTGATTTATCTTGGACCGTTTTGATTAAGTGATGCTTATGGATGATTCTCTTTACCCACATCACTATTGATACTCTGTCCTTTATGCCCAATTCGTGCAACTTCTAATATGACAGTGAATTTAGAAAATTCAGTGTATTCTGAGCTGTAGCAAGAGGTCTTTTCTCCATATGTTCGTTTACCAGTTTTAATCTCTGGTGAGCCAAATTTATCATTATATTCAAATCATCAATAAAATTTAGATAGTGTTGGAACTTGGTAATCTCTATACACAAGGTATCCCAAATGATATGTTTTGCCCCGTGAAGAGGGCCTTTCCCAATGCATTTTTCTTTTAGCTCATTGAATTTCTTCTGTAATTGATTCCTGTCCTGCAGTATTTTTTTTTTGCTTTCACTTACTTTGGCCAATTCAGCTTTCATCTTTTCATTTTCTGCTTTCAAATCTTTGATTGCTTCTTCTTTCAAACTCACCTGGGAAATTGGCACCAACAAATCATCAGTAGAGAAATCATCTAATGGCTTCTGGATATTTACAATACACAAGTCCTCGCCGGTGGGAGTCTGGCTCATCAACTCTTCCATAATCTCCTTCTCTTCATTCTGATCTTTTTTCATCAAGGTGAGTTGGGATAAGAGTTCCTCCCTTTCGGCTTCCCACTTCTCTTTTTCTTCCTGTAGCTCCCCAGCTCTCCCTTTATACTCCATCATCTCTTGATGGACTTTATCCTTCTCTTCTTAGAGAGCTAGTAACTCAGATGACTGAACATGTTCAGCACCCGGGATCTTCAGTTTCTTCTTTAGGACCTGGAGTGCATTGTCTTTTTCCTCTAACATCCTGTTGACTGCTTGGGTACTGTCTGAACTAGCAATGTCTGTTTGCATATTTCTAATCTGAACAACATTTGCTTTATTTTCCACTCTCTCATGTTTTAATTGAATTTCTAATTTGTCTATCAAAACTTGCAATTTATTAATCCTCACCATGGCTTGTAGTAAGTCTGAGTAGATGATATCGCTGGTCTGTTTGTGAAGTTGAATTTTATCCGGAGTGCTGATTTTGTCTAGCCGGATCTCCATTTCAGACATCTTCTTGTCGCTTACTATAGCCATTTTAAAAGTATTCCTCTCAGCATCTCTAGCAGAGACTAGAGAGGTTTTTGAACTGTACAAACTTCTCACCCTTGGGAGCAAATTTCTTGTCTCCTCCATAGACTGTTTCCTCTTCTCCATGTAGCTGGCTTTGAGCTCTTCCTTCGACTTAAACACGTGGCATAATTTCGAACTGTCTACATCACCCTCCACATTTTTAAAAGAGAATTGACTTACTTGCACTGCTTTCATGGGAACTAGGGCAAACTTCTTGGAACCATCAGAAACTTCCTCATCTACAATTTCACCACTTTCAAGTAGCTTTGCCCTTTTATGGGGCCCATCTTCTTCTACATCCATACTCTCAGTTTCAGACAAACTCATCTTGACCACAATACCAGCACCTTCTGTTATTTGGGTCGCTGTGACAGGTATAGTATGTGTCTCTTCATCAGAATTTGACCTGTCAGTACACTGCAGCAAATTGGCCATTTCAGCTAACCCCTCAATAGCTTGATGCTCAAAGGGTTTATTCTTGTTGGCCTGTTTTCTCAATGAGATCACATGGTGGGGGTCGTAATTCACATTTACATCTTTTACGAAATCCATATTATCCAGCAACTTTTCTATAAAAGCCAGGTCGCCTTTACCTTTAAAAATGAAAGGGCCGACTTTAAGTGGAAATTTAATGTTTGAAATTTTTTTGAAAGCACCAAGTGCTCTTCCTCAGACAGCAATCTCTGCCTCATGAACTCTAGTGCGAAAATCCTTGGGGTCAAGAAGGAGGGTAGCCTATGAGGCTGACCAGTAAAGCCATATACTCTTAACACTGTGTAACCTCTGTACAGGAACCAGTCACCCACCCGATCTTCGGGTGAAGACTACATTAGGCATCTCATCTCGTCTGGAACACGGGGCAGGTCCTCATCAAATAACATTTTATACATTTCAGACATGATCAAATTAGCAAATTCGAACATGTTGATTTGCTTGGGAAAATCAGAAGAGCATAGAGTACTTAAGAATTTCAATTCAGTAACATTAGAGCATAATAGCATGTTAAGCAAGTATGTTTGAAACCTAAAAAACTGGACCTTTGGAAACTCAGTCAACTGAAGGTGGATCGCTTCGGCAAGGTATTCATCTAAATTAAGCACAGGGACTGATTGGGACTCAGGGCTTAAAGATTTTATTCTTAATAAGAAACCAAGGATGACATCACCTACATGACAATCGCCATCCAGACCCACAGGGACTTCACTTAGTGAACCTCTCACATAGCACGTACGATCGTTGGATATTAAAGAATACCATAAATTTTGAGAGATATTGACCCAAACTTGTTTTGTTGAAACCCCCTCCCAATAATTAAAACCTCCTCCCAACCCCTTTTTATAGCTCAATCCTTATAAACCACCCTACCCAGCCCCACCTTAAACCCCTCATCCCCCAATACCTACAATATATTGGTTCGATTTTTGATAATTTTAAAACCCACAATATGAACTAACGTGATAGTATATTGGTCAACAAGTGAAGCCCCCATGTCCAGACCTAACACTTGACAGACCAGAGACATTATCAATTGCACTTCAGTCCTAAAAATGTGCAAGGGGTAAGGCAAGAAAAGACCTTCAAGGGACTGACCTTCCTTCAGGATACTTGACAAGAATTGATAGCGACTTTCACTTTCACAATTTTTGAAAAATTCAGCAAGGAAAGATTCATTTACAGACTCACGATTTACAGGGTAATTTTTGGGCAGACTAAGGTTTTCTCTGACGACTGAAGCATCAATTTTACACAGTATTTTGGACGCGGACCGACTCACAATAATCCTCTGAGAGGGACAATAGTTCACCGCACACCACTCGGAAAATTCCAAGAAGTAGAGGGTTTACTCAAGCGCGAAGTGATACAAAAAAGACTTGCATACATTCAGAACGTCATTCCCCTGTGAGTAATAAGACCACAACTTCTCTTTACTGTCGGACACGCTCCCTGTGGATAGGAAGGGGTCACGCACGCCCATGTGTCTATCTACTAAAAATTCCTCTCTGTCATCCATGACCTGACCAGACACTCAAATTTCTCTCCCTTGGTCCATTACTTAATTTACAATGGTAATTGGACGAAGGAGTTACAGGGTTCAAGTCCTACCTGGCTTGTTGTGGAGGCGTGTGCTCGGAGCGTGCCTGAAGCTGACAAATGGAAGCTGCCAAGTCACCAAGTCCTTTTCGCTGGGTCCCGAGCAAATAAAATAATCATTGGAGAGGTCAACCCTGCCTTTATAGAACCACACAATTCGCCACGTGGACAGCATTTATTTTCCGCAACCACCATCTATTCTTAACTGCCATGCACTTCTATTTTCCGGCTTGATTCAAGACCCTAGATCTGATTTCTCTTTAACTTCTGGCCTTTGGATCGCGTGCCACGTACCTCGTTCCGCCAGGCTCCTTGGTGATAAACAACGTGCCAGTATCCATCCCGGAATGATCTCCCACCGTCGATGAAATCGCCTTTTATCATGAGCCGTTGGATCGGGTGACACGTACCAAACTCCGCTGGGCTCCGTCGCTTTAACCGTTGTGCAGCTTTGATCCCCGGAATTATTCTCAGCCGTTGATGTGATACCCCTTTAACTTTCCACCGTCGGATCATATTTCACGTACCAAATTTTGCTGGGCACTTCGGAATTATCCCCCGAGCTAGTTCACTCTCCGAAAATCATAATAGTCATTGATTTGATTCACTTTGATTTTCAACCGTCAGATCGATCACTGGATAACTCATTCCGCTAGGCGCTTTAGGTTTATTGTTCGTGCAGGTTCTGGTTCCGGAATCAATATCAACTGAGGATGTGATCCGACTTCACCTCTCCGCCATTGGATTGAGTAGGATGTACCCGATTCCGCCGGATTGTATTAATTTAACCAAGATGCAACTTCACGAAGCAGATTGGATATAGACCGTGGATCTGCCCGAAACAACTTGATGGCCGCTGATCCATGTGCCCGATAAGCGCCCGGACAAACCTTTATCTTCTTTGCATCTCTGAGGAGCAGAGAGAATATCAGCCATTGATTTTCTTCCTTCTTCCATCGCGGCTTAGGATCTTCGTTGACTTAATCGCCTTTTTGCCTATAGTCCCATTTTTACCATATATCTTTTTAACCAAAGTTTGGAGAACACTTGTTGTTTCTCCTCCACCATGGATTTTTATCCCCTTGTTAAATAATGGTGTTAACAGCTGGATCCATCTGGGGATGATATCCTCCCTGCGAGGTATCAAAGAACTCGTAGACCAGGTGCCTGTTTTTTGATTTTGCGTAATAACTTCTCAAAAACCCATATTTTGTTTTTTGCAAATATATCATTTTTACATATTTTTAGAAAAGGAGTGGTATGCCTCCTGAACTTTAGAGCTTTCACTGTGAGCTTTCAAATACACTCGGCTTACCATCCATATTTATTTGTAAAGAGAAATAAATATGTACAATTCTATGATACAAATTTTACCTTCCCCCTTAGGACAGGTAATGCTTCAGATATCTTCCATTTACAGGGTTACTCTCCAGGAGAACCCCATTTGTATATTTCAGCAAAAATGCATTTTGTCCTCTGTATCCAGCAACAACGTAAGGCCCTACCCACATAGGGTCAAACTTTCCATTTTTGTCTTCATTAGGAGCATCCCACTTCAAAACCAGGTCACCAATCTGAAACTGCTTTTCCTTGATTCTTCTGTCAAAAGTATTCTTCATTTTCTCCTGATGTGACTGCACTTTGTCATAAGCCTTACTTCTTCGTTCTTCTAGCTCAATGATCTGATTTAT
>LPNX011071374.1:305407-344059 GCA_001517045.1 Pseudotsuga menziesii
ACGTAGGCCAATAATAACCAGCCCTCAGGATTTTGTTTGCAGTCACCTTCCAAGAATGATGTCCCCCGCAGTCTCCTTTGTGAAATTCTTTGGTAACTTGCCGGGCTTCATCTTCCAACAGACAATTTAGTAGAACTCCTCCAGGATCTTTCCAATAAAGATATTTATTTATGATACAGAATTTAGCAGATTTCAACTTTACAGATCTTGCTCTCGATTTACTTAATCCTTCTGGTGCTTGCAAATTTCGGAGGACATATACAATACCAGAGTACCATGGAGAGGCTGCAAAGTCAGCCATCACTTCTATCTCTGTGTCCAACTGATCAGATTGGTGAGTCAAAAAATTGATCTGTAAAGATTCACAATTTGAGTTTGTCATGATCTTTGCTAACCCTTGTCCTTTAACCAGCTTCGTGGGTTTTATTTCTATATCATATTCCAATAATGTAGCTATCCATCTCTCTCTCCTGCCTTCAGGGTCTGGTTGAGTCAAAATTGCTTTTACTACAACGGTTGGAACATGTGCAACTACATGGGAATGCAAAACATATATTCTGAAATCCTTTAATGCTTTAATTAAAGCATAGGCCTGCTTTTCCATGATGTCATATTTCAATTCCCCATCTCGTAGCATTTTACTGAAAAAGGCTATGGGTTGTTCCAAATTTTCATCATTTTTCTGCAATAATACTACTCCTATAGTATGTTCCGAAGCATATGAGAATACTGAAAAATCTTTGGCGAAATCTGGACTTATCAAAACAGGAGCTTCAGAAATTGCTTTCTTGGTTTCCCGAAATGACTCCTTAGCTTCTGTACTCCATTTTATTTCATGACCTTTCTTCAACATATTCATAATATTCATCAAAATCTCAGCAAAGCTTGGTACAAATCTCCTCAAGAAATTTACCTGTCCTAGAAATGATTGTATCTCCTTTTTGCTTTTGGGTTCTCCTACCCTTAGAATTGCACTTACTCTTTCAGGATCAATTTTTATGCCATCTTTGGATATTATATGGCCTAGCAGCTTTCCTTCTTCTAGTGCAAAATTAGACTTCTTAGGGTTCAAAGATATGCCATACTTCCTACACTTCATGAAGACCTTCTCCAGATGATGCAGATGTTCTCTGTCAGACTTTGGGTAGACTGTGGTATCATCCATATAAATAACCACGAAACTTCCAATTTCTCCTGCAAAGGAAATGTCCATAGCTCGCTGGAAAGTGGCGCCTACATTCATCAAACCAAAAGGCATCTTCGCATACATGAAAGTGCCCCATGGTGTAGTAAAGGCAGTTTTCTCCTGATCTTTTGGCAGCACTTTGATCTGATTATACCCGAAAAAACCATCCAGCATCGAAATCCTTTCAGCTCCCACCACTTGCTGCATTATATGATCCATCTTGGGTAGAGGATAGTTGTCTTTCATGGAGACCTTATTCAAATTGCGGAAATCTATGCACAGTCTTATCTCTCCGTTCTTCTTTCTGACAGGGACCAAATTCGCAACCCATTTAGAAAATATGAGTGTTACAATGATCTTGGCATCAAATAACTTCTTTATTTCCTTTTCAATGATAGGGAGCAGCTTAGGATTGATCCTCCTGAGTTTCTGTTTAAAAGGCTTCTCCCCAGGCTTTATAGGAATAGTGTGCTGTATGATAGATGTATCATATTCTTTGAGGTCTTCATAACTCCAAGCAAACACATCTGTATATTTTTTCATCAACTTTACATACTCCTCTTTGTCTCTTTCCGGCAGCTTCTTGGATAATTTTATGATCTTAGGATTCTCCTCAGTGCCAATATTTTTATCTTCAATGGCATCACCAACAGGTTTCACTTTGGGGTTCTTGGCAACATCATTTTGATCAAAGAGCCTTTCTAAAGGGATCAGGCCTCTTGGTATGAAATTATTTTTTAGCTGGATGATATCCTTACCTCCCAAGGTTTTCTTTAACTTCTCAGCATCTTCTTCTTCTGTTTCAATTTCTTCATCATCTCCAGGGGTCCTATCATTGTCATTTTCATTGTCAAAATGAGTATTCACAAACTCCCCTGATAACTCTAGAAATCTTCAGATCTGCATATCATCTTCAAACACCTGCCAGTATTTGGAATTGTCAGGGATAGAAGGTCTGTTCAAAATTTCCACCTGGTATTCCTTTTTGCTAACCATTGGGTTTTCAAATTTTCCAGTAGATACTGCTAGAGAATCAGCTACCAAATTTTCAACCCTGGGAACAACCTGAATTGTATGCTCTGTGAAGAAATTACCAAGCATATCCCATACTTCATTTATGTAATCTCTCATCCGAGGATGCCTGGTTTGATAACTCTCATTCACCTGGTTTATCACCAACTCAGAATCTCCCAAGATCCCGACCCTTTGAGCCCCCAAATCTTTCAAAGCACGTAATCCTAAAAACAAAGCCTCATACTACGCCACATTATTTTTGCATTCAAATAGCAATTTGTATGATAAATATTTGAAATCATGAATAGGAGAAATTATGTATACACCATCCCCAGCACCCACCTTTGCAACAGATCCGTCAAAGTACATGATCCATTGGCCTTATTTTTTCTGCTTTGCTTCCAAAGCTTGCTGCTCTAAAACTTCTTTTTCATCATTTTCCTGAGACTTCTCCTGCAATGTCTTTTCTACCTCATGTGGGACAACCTCATTAAAGAAAATGGAAGACCCCAAATTAGTATCAACAACATATATGTGATGGAATTCAGGTTTATCTTGATTTCTAACCACATAGGGAGTTCTTTTTTCACTATATAACCTTCTGCTCCCATCTGGAACATGAATCATTGCATATGACATGTCCATCTGTAAACTACCTTTCAGCTTGGAGGTCCAATATCTTGACAGCAATACCCCAAATTTAGGTGGAATATCTGCTACCACCACATCCATGACTATAGTTTTAGATGGCAATTTATTCAGGGTCACCACCATGTCTTTAATCAAACCAAGGCATTTTACTCTCTTAGAATCAAATGAGTATAAATCCTTATATGGTCTAGTCACTTCTAATCCCAGACTTTCCACGACTCCTTTAGGAATTATATTATGGGATGCCCCTGAATCCAACATAGCATTGTGGACCACTTTGTCATGCACATTTAGACTTAAATAGAAAGGAGGAACCTCTTCACCTTCTAAATTTTCAACTTTCGGTCCAAATGAAATAGCAGGATTATCATCATTCAATTCTAAAATGTCTGACTGCCATTCTCCTTGGTTTTTGATCATTTTGGTGATAGTATCTCTGTATTCAGTGTTTCTCAATAACTCATTAAATGGAACAGAGATTTTTAGTTTTGAAAGCTCGTTTTGTAAGTTAAAACCAGCACCAATCTTTTCCACATCAATCAGAGTCGCCTTCTTTATTACTTTATCCCTTTGTACATCATTTTCAACCTCTTTACTCACAAAGGGTTCTTTTTGTAGTCCTTTCCCCTTTTCTCCATCCAGAGAACTAGAGGAAGGCTGATTTGGGTTTTCCTTCCCTTTGTTTATGGGGACATCCCTATTCCTCAGTCTCATTTTCCTTTGCACATCATCCATTGCATGTAAATAACCTCTCTGATATAGCTCATTTTCAAATTCTTCATTTGCACCTTCCTGCGCAAACATATTATGTTCTTCTTCAATAAGATATATCTCTGAATCCTATTCTCCAAACAGATGAATCTCATTTTTAGGTGGATCTTCTTCATCACCAACATAATTTTCAGGGAAAGGCAGACGAATAGGTTGTTCTTCTTGGTTTCTTGGATTCCTCTGTCTATTCTGGGGAGGAACAGGGGGATTTGGTCTTCTGAAATTTGGATTCCTGATTTGGGGTTCCCCTTGCTCCCTGTTGAAGGGCCTAGTATCCATGGTTAACCTATCCATCAACTTTTCCATAGTCTTCAACATCGTCTCAAATTTAACATCAGCGGAAGAAGATGAAGTAGAAGGCATATTTTCTTCTTTTCTCCTCCTGTCCATGTCTCTATGTTTCATCTTTCCACTAGCCATCATGTTAGCTTCCACTTCTAGGGCATTAGTAAACATGGCAGCAAGAGTTGCTGATTTCCTTTCCCGCAATGAAAATGCAAAATCATTATCAAAAGCTCCAGCATAATGCAGTTTAGCAGCTGCAGGAGAAGGTTTTAAATATTCCGGAATAGAGTTGTAGGCCCTCATGAATCTGTTTGAAAATTCGTGAACAGACTCAAAACCCCCCTTCTTGAGACTATTGTACTGAGATAAAAGCTGCAGAGGGTTCTGTTTATCGTCCCATCTGTCCAGAAAGGCGTTTTGAAAGGCCTGAAAATTTGTTATAGATCCATTAGGCAAGTCTTTAAACCACTTCTTTGCCTCCCCAGATAGACTTTGGGCAGATAACCGCAGTTTGACATCAAGATAGTCAACTTCTTCCAAGTCAATGAAATATTCAAACTTGGCAACATGCTGTTTTGCGGTTATATCACCTTCCCCATCAAATAAAGAAATTCTCTGAGAATAATTTTGGGGGAGATCATGTAATACAGCTGGCAAACGCAAGGGAGCAAATCTAGCGACCATTGGTCTGGGTGGGTTCACAAGAACTGAAGTACTTTGAGAATGCTCGGAGGTAGTTGTTTCAGCTTTAGAGGTTTGTTGCAAGTCCTTCCATAGGGAATCTAATAGGTAGGACTCTAACCTACGAGGATTGGACTCAGTATTTTTGAGGTCGGATTCAGATCTAGCTCTCAACCCACGAGGATTGAACTCGGTATTTTTGAGGTCGGGTTCAGATCTAGTTCTCAACAGGGTCTGCGCAGTATTGACTTCCCATGCTGGATTAATATGAGAATCTGGTGATGATGATGGGCCGAACAGAGGAAAATCTAGCCTCTCTTTATTTTTTCTCTTAAAAAACTTTTCTGGATCCTCAAAACTTTTCAGAATTTCGGTATCAGAGTTACCTCATGTATGTCTTCTTGAAGCCAGAATGTCGTTCTTGAATTCTGAAACAATTTCACAATGAAGTCGCCAGGGCAAATATACAACCTTCTTTTCTTTTTGAAATTCCTGTTTGCCCACAGAAATCTTTCTTAATCTTTGTCGTTCTCCCGGGGCAGATAAGCACTTTCATCCCCGGCAACGGCACCAGTTTGTTAGCACTCAGAATGTACCCAGGTTGTAAAAGGTAAACTCCAAGGTAACAACAAAACCACTTTAGGAAGAAACCGGTATTTTCTTCCAGAGAGGGATCTCTCAATAAAGATTTAACAGGACCAGATTTAACAAGACCAGATATAAAATAACATTCAAAGATTTATGTATTTGGCTGAAACAATCACATAACCATTGGGCATGGAGTCATATACAATATAAAGATACCATAAATACATATACATGATATTCATCAAAGGCAAGGTAATCACATCATCACAGTCATTCAAATTGATTCAGGTGGAACAGAAGAGATGAAGAAACAACCCATTAATACAGAGCATCAACAAGGATGAGTTCTATATCAACTTTAGAAGAAACAATCATATAATATCTGAAATGATGACCAGAGCATAAACACATGAATTCCAATCATCTAATGCTATATTCCAGATACGAGGAAGAAACAAAATGGAGTGTTACACAAGGGAAATACAATCACATAAAGAAAGAAGCACAGACTGTAATATCAACGACACATGAATCTCTGACAAAACTCTCATGCATTCACTTTGTTATTCCAAAAACAGGTATGTTCTCCAAAATTATTCACCACCCGATGGGTTCCAACCCCCATCTCTTAAAAAAGATGCATATTTATACATAAAATGATAAGTCTTCCAACAAGAAAATCAATAACAGAATGATCGGCTTAATTTAGAGTTTGTAACTGAATTCCTAACCACTAGGAAGTTTGTTACAACTCCAATCCTAACAAATCATAAAGTACAAATCAACTTGATAACAAACTTTCGCCCATCAGCTCCACGTCTTTGCCCCATCAGCTCTTCAGTGCATGAAACCTGTTTCTAGGGATGGAGAATATACTTTGTCTTTTCAAACCGCTCCACGGCTTTCCACTGCTTCAAATTTGGGGTGTCACATTCTATCATTTCCCGAATTGATACCTCGAGCTCCATATATGCTTCATAGGACTTTCTGGGCAATCTGCTTCTGATGATGGTGAACTTCTGCAGAATCTCGAAATCTTCTGTGAGCATATCCACAATGGTCTTCCCTGTCAGGCTTTTCTCCAAATCATTGAATTTGGAGTGGTCCATGCGGCACCGAACAAGAAGGTTATGATAATGTTCCTGTGAGAACATCCGCCCCTCTCCGTCCCAGAAAGAAGGAAATCCGTCCTCGAACAACTCTTTAAATTCCTGTTTAAAATTATTAACCTGTAGAAGAAATCCTTCTGATTTATCTTGGACCGTTTTCATTAAGTGATGCTTATGGATGATTCTCTTTGCCCACATCACTATTGATACTCTGTCCTTTATGCCCAATTCGTGCAACTTCTGATATGACAGTGAATTTAGAAAATTCAGTGTGTTCTGAGTTGTAGCAAGAGGTCTTTTCTCCATATGTTCGTTTACCAGTTTTAATCTCTGGTGAGCCAAATTTATCATTATATTCAAATCATCAATAAAATTTAGATAGTGTTGGAACTTAGTAATCTCTATACACAAGGTATCCCAAATGATATGTTTTGCCCCCTGAAGAGGGCCTTTCCCAATGCATTTTTCTTTTAGCTCATTGAATTTCTTCTGTAATTGATTCCTGTCCTGCAGTATTTGTTTTTTGCTTTCACTTACTTTGGCCAATTCAGCTTTCATCTTTTCATTTTCTGCTTTCAAATCTTTGATTGCTTCTTCTTTCAAACTCACCTGGGACATTGGCACCAACAAATCATCAGTAGAGAAATCATCTAATGGATTCTGGATATTTACAATAGACAAGTCCTCGCCGGTGGGAGTCTGGCTCATCGACTCTTCCATAATCTCCTTCTCTTCATTCTGATCTTTTTTCATCAAGGAGATTTGGGATAACAGTTCCTCTCTTTCGGCTTCTCACTTCTCTTTTTCTTCCTGTAGCTCCCCAGCTCTCCCTTTATACTCCATCATCTCTTGATGGACTTTATCCTTCTCTTCTTGGAGAGCTAGTAACTCAGATGACTGAACATGTTCAGCACCCGGGATCTTCAGTTTCTTCTTCAGGACCTGGAGTGCATTGTCTTTTTCCTCTAACATCCTCTTGATTGCTTGGGTACTGTCTGAACTAGCAATGTTTGTTTGTAGCTTTCTAATCTGAACAACATTTGCTTTATTTTCCACTCTCTCATGTTTTAATTGAATTTCTAATTTGTCTATCAAAACTTGCAATTTATTAATCCTCACCATGGTTTGTAGTAAGTCTGAGTAGATGATATCGACGGTCTGTTTGTGAAGTTGAAATTTATCCGGAGTGCTGATTTTGTCTAGCTGGATCTCCATTTCATACATCTTCTTGTCGCTTCCTATAGCCATTTTAAAAGTATTCCTCTCAGCATCTCTAGCAGAGACTAGAGAGGTTTTTGAACTGTACAAACTTCTCACCCTCGGGAGAAAATTTCTCATCTCCTCCATAGACTGTTTCCTCTTCTCCATGTAGCTGGCTTTGAGCTCTTCCTTCGACTTAAACACGTGGCATAATTCCGAACTGTCTACATCACCCTCCACATTTTTAAAAGAGAATTGACTTACTTGCACCGCTTTCATGGGAACTAGGGCAACCTTCTTGGAACCATCAGAAACTTCCTCATCTACAATTTCACCACTTTCAAGTAGCTTTGCCCTTTTATGGGGCCCATCTTCGTCTACATCCATACTCTCAGTTTCAGACAAACTCCTCTTGACCACAATACCAACACCTTATGTTATTTGGGTCACTGTGACAGGTATAGTATGTGTCTCTTCATCAGAATTTGACCTGTCAGTACACTGCAGCAAATTGGCCATTTCAGCTAACCCCTCAATAGCTTGATGCTCAAAGGGTTTATTCTTGTTGGCCTATTTTATCAATGAGATCACATGGCGGGGGTCGTAATTCACATTTACATCTTTTACGAAATCCATATTATCCAGCAACTTTTCTATAAAAGCCAGGGCGCCTTTACCTTTAAAAATGAAAGGGCCGACTTTAAGTGGAAATTTAATGTTTGAATATTTTTTGAAAGCACCAAAGTGCTCTTCCTCAGACAGCAATATCTGCCTCATGAACTCTAGTGCAAAAACCCTTGGGGTCAAGAAGGAGGGTAGCCTATGAGGCTGACCAGTAAATCCATATACTCTTAACACTGTGTAACCTGTGTACAGGAACCAGTCACCCACCTGATCTTCGGGTGAAGACTGCATTAGGCATCTCATCTCGTCTGGAACACGGGGTAGGTCCTCATCAAATAACATTTTGTACATTTCAAACATGATCGAATTAGCAAATTCGAACATGTTGATTTGCTTGGGAAAATCAGAAGAGCATAGAGTACTTAAGAATTTCAATTCAGTAACATTAGAGCATAATAGCATGTTAAGCAAGTATGTTTGAAACCTAAAAAACTGGACCTTTGGAAACTCAGTCAATTGAAGGTGGATCGCTTCGGCAAGGTATTCATCTAAATTAAGCACAGGGACTGACTGGGACTCGGGGATTAAAGAGTTTTATCTTAATAAGAAACCAAGGATGACATCACCTACATGACAATCGCCATCTAGACCTAACACTTGACAGACCAGAGACATTACCAATTGCACTTCAGTCCTAAAAATGTGCAAGGGGTAAGGCAAGAAAAGACCTTCAAGGGACTGACCTTCCTTCAGGATACTTGACAAGAATTGACAGTGACTTTCACTTTCACAATTTTTTAAAAATTCAGGAAGGACAGATTCATTTACAGACTCACGATTTACAGGGTAATTTTTGGGCAGACTAAGGTTTTCTCTGAAGACTGAAGCATCAATTTTACACAGTATTTTGGACGCGAACCGACTCACAATAATCCTCTGAGAGGGAGAATAGTTCACCGCACACCACTCGGAAAATTCTGAGAAGTGGAGGGTTTGCTCAAGGGCGAAGTGATACAAAAAAGACTTGCATACATTCAGAACGTCATTCCCCTGTGAGTAATAAGACCACAACTTCTCTTTACTGCCGGACACGCTCCCTGTGGATAGGAAGGGGTCGCACATCCCCCTGTGTCTGTCTACTAAAAATTCCTCTCTCTCATCCATGACCTGACCAGACACTCGAATTTGTCTCCCTTGGTCCATTACTTAATTTACAATGGTAATTGGACGAAGGAGTTACAGGGTTCAAGTCCTACCTGGCTTGCTGTGGAGGCGTGTGCTCGGAGCATGCCTGAAGCTGACAAATGGAAGCTTCCAAGTCGCCAAGTCCTTTTCGCTGGGTCCCGAGCAAATAAAATAATCATTGGAGAGGTAAACCCTACCTTTATAGAACCACACGATTCTCCACGTGGACAGCATTTATTTTTCGCAACCACCATCTATTCTTAACTGCCGTGCACTTCTATTTTTCGGCTTGATTCAAGACCCTAGATCTGATTTCTCTTTAACTTCTGGGCTTTGGATCGCGTGCCACGTACCTCGTTCTGCCAGGAACCTTGGTGATAAACAACATGCCAGTCTCCATCCCAAAATGATCTCCCACCGTTGATGAAATCACCTTTTATCATGAGCCTTTGGATCGGGTGACACGTACCGAACTCCGCTGGGCTCCGTCGCTTTAAGCGTCGTGCATCTTCGATCCCCGGAATTATTCTCAGCCGTTGATGTGATACCCCTTTAACTTTCCACCGTCGAATCATATTCCACGTACCAAATTCCACTAGGCACTTTGGAATTATCCCCCGCGCTAGTTCACTCTCCGAAAATCATAATAGCCGTTGATTTGATTCACTTTGATTTTCAACCGTCAGATTGATCGCTGGATAACTCATTCCGCTGGGCGCTTTAGGTTTATCGGTCGTGCAGGTTTTGGTTCTGGAATCAATCTCAATCGTGGATGTGATCTGACTTCACCTCTCCACCATTGGATTGAGTAGCATGTACCCGATTCCGTCGGATTGTATTACTTTAACCAAGATGCAACTTCACGAAGCGTATTGGATATAGACAGTGGATCTGCCCGAAACAACTTGATGGCCTCTGATCCGTGCGCTCGATAAGCGCCCGGACAAACCTTTATCTTCCTTGCATCTCTGAGGGGCGGAGAGAATATCAGCCATTGATTTTCTTCCTTCTTCCATCGCGGCTTAGGATCTTCGTTGACTTAATCGCCTTTTTTCCTATAGTCCCATTTTTACCATATATCTTTTTAACCAAAGTTTGGAGAACACTTGTTGTTTCTCCTCCACCATGGATTTTTATCCCCTTGTTAAATAATGGTGTTAACCAGGCTTTCATAGTCTTGATAGCTCTTCTGAGGCCAAGATATGAATTTTATTTTACCTCTACCTTTGTATAGCTTCCAACTTAGACACCACAAGATTGTAACAGATGGTGAACATGTATATTCATTTGTTCCTCGTTCCCATGCCATTCTGCATTGTTTTGATGCTTTTGGACTTTTTTCCTTTTGAGTCCTCCCTGATTGCATTCTTTTTGAATTTTAATTTAGGCCCCTCTCTCCATAGTGTCCTTTTGTGTGAGAGATATTTTGATTTCAACTCACGGATGGAGAAATTTTTTTGAGAAATCTTAGTATGTATTTTGATATATGTTTTCTTCCTGGGATATTTTGACTTTTTTTATCCTTTTGAATTTCATTTGTGTCATGGGATCATTTAAATATAATACAATTGTTTACCCTGCTTCCTTTCCATGGGTCTTTTGTTGTTATCCTCCTAATATAGTCTTTAGTGTGAAGTGAATGGGGCCTCAAAATAGTATTCTATAGTTTTTCGACCTTAGTTATTTTATAGGGATTAAACATGACTTCAATGTGTTCATGATCTATTCATACAATCTGCTAATCTTAAAGAATCCTTAAACATTATGCATGTGTGAAAAGCAAGCAATATTTGGTCAAATATTTTAGTCTA
This sequence comes from Pseudotsuga menziesii, assembly GCA_001517045.1. NCBI lineage: Eukaryota > Viridiplantae > Streptophyta > Pinopsida > Pinales > Pinaceae > Pseudotsuga > Pseudotsuga menziesii. Next base: position 316,513 of record LPNX011071374.1, read on the forward strand.
TCCAGAACTCTGATGAATTCCAAAACCGAAAGTTGTGTTGATTTATTGAAACATAAAGCAAACAAAAAATTACAAGAAATAAAATCTTGAGAAAATCAAATAGTACTTGTCTAAGCAAAGAAAAACAAAACAAACTAAACCATTTATTTATGTACAGAAAACTTAAAAACAATTTGAGAAAAATAAGGTTTGATAACCAAACCATTTACTAGAAAGTTCTCTTCCCACTCCTATAAATCTTGCAGCTTGTAAGTTGAGGGGCCTAACGTTTCTGCAATCTGAAAAGGGCCTATCCATAATTTCTGAAAATTAGTACGCTTTCCCTTCTCATCATGTGGGTGATCCCACTTAAGAACTAAATCAGCTACTTCAAATTCCCTTTTCCTAGCTTTGTGCTTATCAAACCATCTCTTCACCATCTCTTGTTGATGTTTAAACCTTTCTCTTGCTTTGGATCTAGAATCCTCTAACTTAAGCAGATTATGAATTCATATTTGCAAAACTTAATTATCAATTCCTCTAGCGTCTTGGGCTATTTTAGAGGATGGAAACAAAATATTAGGAGGCAGGATAGCTTCTTCCCCATAGACTAGAGTGTAGGGTGACACACCTAAGGATTTATTGGGTGTGACTCTATCAACCTAGAGTGCATTAGAAAAAGCTAGATGCCAACTCCTTTGATTTTCTATGACCATTTTCTTCAAAATTCTAATGAGGTTTTTATTTGTAGATTCTACTAAACCATTTCCTTGCAGATAGTAGTTAGCAGAATAGTGTAGCTTAATTCCTTTTTCATTTGAAAATGCAGTCAATTTAATAGATGAAAAATATGAAGCATTATAAAAAACTAGGGAAATTGGAACCCCAAACCTAGTCATAATATGGCCTTTAAAAAAATCCATAACTGCATCTTCATTCACTTTTTGTAATGGAATGGATTCTACCCATCTGGTGAAATAGTCTATTGTTGTTAGGATGTACTTGTGTTGTAATGAAGAATTTGGATTGATCTCTCTGATAACATCAATCCCCCACTGCTCGAACGGTTCTAAAATAATAACTGGTTTCAAAGGTCCTGCTACCTTGGCTTGTCTCCCACCGCTCCTTCGACAAGTATCACATTTCCTGACATGAGCGTGGGCATCTTTAAACAATGTCGGCCAGTAATATCCATCTCTTAAAATATTGTGTGCTATTGTATCTCCTGATAAATGACCTCCAGCAGGTCCATCATGTAGTTATTCTACAACCTTGTTTGCATCTTCACGTTCCAATCATCTAAGAAAAACTCCATCGTAGTTCTTTCTAAACAACACTCCATCAATAATCTGATATAAGACTGATTTCAGATGTAATGCTCTTTTTTGCTTGGGATTTCAATGTTCCAACAAATATCCTTCTTGAAGATAATGAATTAAATCTCTATATTAGGAGTCTAGAGCTATGAATAAAGGACATATATCCACCATGTGTAATTCAGCTTCAATCTCCCAACTGTTATCTTCATTGTTTTGACTCCCAGCCATCAATTTACAGAGCCCTTGTCCTTTATTTATGGTTGCTGGTTTTAATTCTAGATCATATTCTTGTAAGGAAGTCACCTAGTTACCTCTTCTTTCTCCCAATTCTTTTTGTACAAAAAGAGATCGTACTGCAGGGTGCGGGACTATTATCTTGGTACGGTTCTTAAGTATATACGGTTTGAATTGCTTCACTGCTTTAAAAACTACATATGCTTGCTTCTCAACTATGGTATAGTTTAATTCAACTCCTTGTAGACTAGCACTCATAAATGATATGGGGTGCTCATCTCCCCCTTCTTCTTTCTAAGTAAGCACCACTTCCAACGAATCATTTGAAGCAAAAGTGTACAAGATAAAATCCTTTTCGAAGTTATAACTTTTAAGTGATGGTGCATGAGCTATGGATGTCTTAATCTTGTTAAATGCATTCTTCTATGAATCAATCCAATTGAATTGCACAATTTACTTGACCATTTGTTGCAAAGGTTTGACTATTTGAGCAAAGTCTGGCACAAAACTTCGCACGAAATTGATTTTCCCCATAAAAGATTGCATAACTTTTTTATTATGGGGTAAAGGGATCTATTATATTGCTTTAATTCTCTCTGGGTCAATGTAGATCCCTTTTTTCAAAATAACATGACCCAAAAGATTTCCTTCGGTAACTACGAACAAACATTTCTTAGGATTTAAAGAAATTCCATATTTTCTACAACGTTCGAAAATATGTTTCAAGTGAAACGTATGTTCTTCTCTCTTCTTCAAAAATATCATAACATCATCTAAATAGACCACAACACTCTGACCAATTAGACCACGGAAAGCTATATCCATAGCTCTTTGGAAATTTGCTCCAACATTAATGAGTCCAAAGGGCATTCTTCTATATGCAAAAGTCCCCCACTTGGTTCTGAAGGTAGTCTTGAGCCTATCTTCTTCTGCTACTAGTACTTGGTTATAACCTGAGAATCCATCTAATAGAGAAAACAACTCAGACCCTGAGACCATTTGTATTATTTGTTCCATGGGTGGGATAGGATAATTATCTTTATCTGACGCAAGGTTTAAATTCCTAAAATCAACGCAAAGTCTAATCTCTACAGACTTTTTTTTTACTGGTACCAAGTTTGAGACCCATTCTAAATGTCTAAATTTAAATATGATTTTATCATCCAGCATCTTTTTCACCTCACTTTGAATTTGGGGCTCTACTTTGGGATGCATCTTTCTCAAAGGTTGCTGATAAGGTTTGACTCCAACTTTGATTGGAATAACATGTTGTATAATTCTGGTGTCATAAGTTTTGAGGTCCTCATAGGTCCAAGCAAATACATCTTTGTATTGTCTGAATAAATTGATGAATCTACTCTTCTCCCCAGGTGAACAACATTTTCCCAAATTCACATATTTGTGTTCAGCCTCTGTTCATAGATTTATCAGCTCGGATTGTAAAGACGACCTATGTGTCTTGACATTCGCTGGTTTTTTGAACTTGTTATCTAGATCAAACATATGTTCCATAGTTTTGACTCCTTTAGGAATGAAATTTCCATCCTGGAGGTTTGCTTGATGTTCCTCGTCATCTATGATGGCTCCTTTAAATGTATCATCATTCATTAAACATTCGAATATTTGTTGATCATCATCAAACACCCTTAGATTGGTGATGTTGTCTGGAACAGAAGGCCTGAAAATCAATTCAATTGAGCATTTGTTATTTGTAGGTACCAGCCTTGCAGCTAAAGTAGCTAACAAGTCAGCTGCTGCATTTTTTACTCTAGGAATTGAAGAAATATTAAATGCATAAAAATTTGTTAATAAATCAAAAACTTCATTTTGGTGAGCCTTTAAATGTGGTGATATGCAATGAATTTTGTTCTGAACTTGTTTAACAATGATTTCAGAATATCCGTACACTTTAAGATTTTTCACTTTTAATTCCATTTCTTTTTTCAGTCCCTAGACTAATGCTTCGTATTCAGCTGTGTTATTTGTACATTCAAATTCTAATCTGCATGAAAGAAATTTTTTTTTTTTCTTTTTTTCTGGATCAATCAATGCACAACCAGCTCCTGATCCTTCCAAGGTTTTAGAACCATCAAAATAAAGAATCCAAAAAAAATTTCTACTCCTACTGAATTTGAACTACTAACTACATCTGAAACTAAATATACTATATTACAGTCAATCTTATTAGCCCATGAAAACTGAAGGAGATCGAATTGGATATCTGATATGTTACTAGCCTCTTCAGCTTGATAATTTCCCAGTTCCAGCTCAAGAAAATAGTTTCCAAACACAGAATTGACCGGTTCATTCTTGCCTTCCAACTGAGTTACGTTGTACTTCATTTGAGGTTCTCTTAACACCTTTATTTCATTCTGACAACCTTTATAAGGTAACCATACATGTGACCAATATGATGCAAAATATCCTTCCAATTTTTCTGACCAATCCCGGCTCAAAACCAAGCCATAGATGTTCGGGATATCTGCTATGACAATGTCTATGTACTGACAGATCCTCTCATCTACTGAAAAATGGATCGGGACATATTCCATTTCTCCTATCACTTTCACTGCAATCCTGTCCAATTGGATAACTTGGCCTGTAGTTGGCTTAGGTTGACCATTTATTTGCTTGCAAACTAAAAGTGGCATGACATTTACTGATTCTCTAGAGTCCACTAGACAATTATGCACATTGTAATTGAAAATCCCAAAGGTTAGGAGAAATTTTGGAGTTCTATATTTAGACTTTCCTCCTAAACTTGCTTCACCAATCTCCTCATTATCTTGGTTATCATTCTAAAGTTCCTTAATAGGTGTTTCAAGTTCTTTTAAAATATTTTCCCTTTGTTGGGGTAGATTGCACATTTCAAACAAGGAGATACTTGCTTTATCTTTTTTAATATCTTATACAATGTTATATCACATTTCATGCTCAGTAAAATTCTTCTTGACATTCTCAACTTTATTTTTAGTAGACTTTACAGGCATATTAACTTTCTTGGGACTTTGGCTTGAAATGATAAACTCGGGTTTGTTAACATTTGGAGTATTATTCTTTATTTTTCTCATGTTCTCCTGAAGTTTCTTAATCTTGGGTAGTATCAAGTTATCTTCTTTTAATGAATTATGAATTATTGTTGTAACATTTGCCTCTGGTATTTATTCTTCCTCGGTGAGATCTTCATCCTCAACATTGAACATAGAAACAGAATCCCATAAAACCAAAGTGTCCTCTTCTTGGGTTTCTATTGGTTCATGACCTTTCTCTTTCTCATCCACAATTTCTGTTAACTTATAATCCAATAACTGGTTCATCACTAAGGTCATAGAATTTGTCCACTATGGGAATTTTTTTATAGAATGAGGCTGCTGATGGAATGTACAGAAATTGTCCATTTCCACATCTGTCAAATTCATGGCTGAGGGACTATGTGAAGGAGGCTTGGGTTGAATATTATCATATCTCTTTTTATAATAAGGTTTGTATTGTTTATGGGCCTCCTTCTCTTTTTCCAAATCAATTACTCTGTTTGAAAACTTCTGCATCATTTTCACCACCCCATCTAACTCTTGTGATCTCTCGTCCTTAGGTTTAGTTAATAATAGAGGATTTCTATTCCCATAAGTTTTTTCTTCTGGTTACAAAGGATAATGATCTATACCCTCCATTTCTTCCTCCACCTTCTCAGCCTCTTCATAAGTATCTACTAAAGTGGGTCTAGCCGATCTTTTGACAAACATGGCTAAATCAATCCCAAGAGCTAAGGTGTAATACTCAATTAGGGCGTGCATCAAAATTATTCAGGTAGGAAACAAACCTCTGAGTGAAATTATGCACCCTTTCTTTCTTTTCTTTCTTTAGGTCAATTAATCCTTTCATTAAAGCAGCGTGAGTTTTCTGGATTCCATATTTGTTTCTGAATAGTCTCTCAAAAGTATTCCAATTTGTAATTGAATTTGTTTGTAGGGAAAAGTACCATGAGGCTACTTTTCCCTTAAGAGTATGTGGGAAAAATATGCAAACTACATCTTCATGTTATGTTGCTTATAAACCTTCTAAACCGGATAAAAACTCTGCAAATGATCATCCACAAGAATTCCTTCATTTGGTTCAAATTTGGGTAGTGACTTATCAAAATTTTGAGGCATAGCATGCAATGGAGGGGTTAGGTTTAAAGGAGATCTAGCCCTCCAAGCAGGTGGTGGAGGTGGCTAATTTGCATTCACATTGGCCATGATTCTTAGTGGAGATTGAGGAGGAGACAGGACAGGGGTTTAGAAAGGAGAACACTGAGGGGAATCTGGTCCCAACTGATTCAAAGGTTGGACAACTTCTTGCAAGGTTTTTTCTACCAGTTCTTCAAGGTATTCCACCAACACTGAATCTTCCAATTGAGGACGATACTTCTTACGAAACTCTCTTCTAGGTAAAGCAAGAATAATGGGTAAGTCTCCAATATTCTTTGCATACACCATGATAATTCTCCTTAAATCCTCAACCACTTCGTTATCAATGGGATGGAGATACCTTGTTCCCTTTCATTCAGGAGTAGGTCTTTGAGGGATACTGGTCTAGGAACTGTCATCGGTGGGGAATCCTCGAGAGAGCGAATTTCCTCATCCAACCATGCACCAGCGGCCCTCCTTCTAGCGCCAAAACTGTTGAGGCTTGGAAAATCCTAGGAAACAATAGTAGGGATTCTCCCCAATAAGCGTTCCCAATTAGCTCATTATCTTTTGGTATGGGGAATTTGTCTGGTTTACGGTCTAGCTACTATAGGTCAAGTAACGGTTAAATATTGTTTTACTGGTTGTGACTGAGTCCACCGTTTATGTGTATTTTTTTTTTAGTTTTTTTATGTATGATATGCAAGTGCCTACTTAAGTGCAATCGATAGAGATAACGAAGAGTTTCACAATGTGATGCGCAGGTTCTTACCTCTCATCTTACTTCTTTCACTTCTAAATCATAAACAAAGAAAAAACTATACTAATGCTAACTAATTCTATCTAACCTATCCCTAGGGAGAAATACTGTAATTAATGATGAGTAATGTACTGTAACACATGCATTTAGAATATTACAGATTGTTGTTATATTTAAGAATACATGGATATAAGTGGAAAGATAAACAAAGAGATAGATCATTGTCAATTAAAACATTCATTACTCAGATATGCTTTGGAAGTTTCATAGAAATAAACAGGAAAACATTCATAACATGAAATAATTCATAAGTTAGAATGATCTCACAGTTCATAGCACAAGCTGAAATAGAAATAGTTCACATTCAACCAGTCTATGGCAAGCATTTGAGAGTCCACAGTTCCTTCTCCAGCAGAATATATATATATATATATATATATATATATATATATATATATTATTATTATAAGAGGAAGTAGTTCTTCTTACAATAACATTTACAAAAGAGAGCATGAAAAAAGGTCCCTTTCTTACATCTAATTCAGCTATATTTATAAAAACAACAAAACTCTTGAGCTTCCCTCTTTTCCCTTTGGGATTCCCTTGACCCTTCCTTAACAAAAAAAATGTCCTCTAGTGTATACACTTAGAAAAAAGATAAATACAAAATATTACATAATTTATCAATCATTTGAAATAATCCAACTAAGTGGGCCTAGCTTGATCATTTATAAATTTCTTCCAAACATTTGCATCTGTTGCTATAGTTTCGAAACCAGAAGGATCTATAAATCTGATGGTGATCTCATGTTTAGCAACTTGCTATTTTATATTCGCCACTCTGGCTGGAATTAGGAAAAGTTGATCTTCCAATAAATGATTGTTAACTACTGCCTATGCTATTGTAGTTTTTAGCACCTTACCATCCAATCCTTTAACTGGCTGAATACCTTGCTCATCCTCTTCCCATATTTCTTGAAATTATTTCAAAAACCCTTCACGATCAGGAAATTATTCTAACCTTCTCTTAGCATATTTTTGGCAATGATTGTAAGTTATGAGAACTTTTCTGTAGAATTCTGCACAAACACCTTTTGTCCTCTGAACTGCCTTTACCAATTCCTCTGCTGCTTTACTCCCAATTCAACTATCTCATACTCCATCTTTACTATCTCTAGGTTTTTGATGGGTACATTAGTTGGAGGTTCTTTGGTTGTTTCCAACCACGTCATATGTCCTTTTAGAACCTCCAGGATATCTTGTGTCCTGTCTAAAAAATAAGAAGTTGTACTTACAATTTATTCCAACCTTATTTCTACCTGCTGAACCTTCAACATCTCTTCTGCCATTTGAAGCTGCATCTGATGAATTTTACTTCTATGTGCGAGAGCATGCTTCTTCAATGGCTGAATATCTATTTTCTTCTCCATAGTTGCTTTTAATGAAACTTCTAGTGAAGCTTTCTGGTTTTCCAATGCTACTACTTGAGTCTTGTAAAGCTTAGCTTTCCCCTCAGCAGTAATCTTTTGCATATTTAGTTTTTCCACTTTATTCTCTAGACTTCCTTTCTCTTTAGTCAATTATTCAATTGATGATTTTAGACTATCTCTTTTCGCTTCCAAGACTTGATGTCTTTTCTGAATTTTTTCACACTCTGCCAAGGTAGCCTTGGACTCTATTTCTATATTGCTTGCTGATAATACCAAAGAATATTTGTCTGATTGTAAGGTTTGGCACTCTGCTTTGGACTCCTCAATATCACTAATCATGTCTTCATACTTTCTCTTTATATTTTGACTTTCATCTCTTTCCTTTTTCAGGGTTTCTTTCAACTGCATAACCTTCTTCTAGGATTGTTCTAAATCTGTCATTATTAAATAAGAAGTTGTACTTACAATTTATTCCAACCTTATTTCTACCTGCTGAACCTTCAACATCTCTTCTGCCATTTGAAGCTGCATCTGATGAATTTTACTTCTATGTGCGAGAGCATGCTTCTTCAATGGCTGAATATCTATTTTCTTCTCCATAGTTGCTTTTAATGAAACTTCTAGTGAAGCTTTCTGCTTTTCCAATGCTACTACTTGAGTCTTGTAAAGCTTAGCTTTCCCCTCAGCAGTAATCTTTTGCATATTTAGTTTTTCCACTTTATTCTCTAGACTTCCTTTCTCTTTAGTCAATTATTCAATTGATGATTTTAGACTATCTCTTTTCGCTTCCAAGACTTGATGTCTTTTCTGAATTTTTTCACACTCTGCCAAGGTAGCCTTGGACTCTATTTCTATATTGCTTGCTGATAATACCAAAGAATATTTGTCTGATTGTAAGGTTTGGCACTCTGCTTTGGACTCCTCAATATCACTAATCATGTCTTCATACTTTCTCTTTATATTTTGACTTTCATCTCTTTCCTTTTTCAGGGTTTCTTTCAACTGCATAACCTTCTTCTAGGATTGTTCTAAATCTGTCATTATTTTTTCCACATTGTCTTCAGTAGCTATGGCTATAGCTACACTATCCCTTGCCATTAATCTCAGATCTTTATTAGTACCGTGAACCACTTCCTTTTCTGTCACCATAACACCCCTCTTTCCTCCAGCGTTCACCTTCTTCTCATTCTCTTAACAATCCTCTTTTTGGCTTTGTCATAGAAAATAGTATTTAGATCAAGCACTTCATCTTCTTTAGTGGGAGTAAAAGGAATCAATTCAATTCTTGATACTGACAATGGATTTCCTCCCTCTATGGTACTGAAGGGAATAGGAGGTTCTACTGGATCAACATAAGACTGAGTATGTTCTTGATTTGCATAGTCTTGTTCCTCTTGTGCCTTTTGTCGTAACTCCTCAGCTGATTGTTCTGCATGCTCTTTTTCTTTATCAGCAGCTTCTAATATTAATCTCTCACTTTCTTTCTGGTTTCTCTGGACTTCTTCTTTTATTTTATTTTCTTGGATTCTTCTGTTCTCTTCTCAACCTCTTCTGTTGTCTTTCTTTTTTCTTCTTCTTATGATCTCAACCACTTTTCTTCTTCTTGAGATAATCTATGTGCCTCTTCTTGCCTTTTCTTTGTAGCCTCCTCTTCTTTCTTTTTCAGTTGCTCAATATCTTTTCCCTTTCTTCCAACAGTAGTTATATTTTTTTTAAACCTCCTTCTCAAAGCTGTCATATTCTGAGCATTCCAAAAAACTTCTTCATCCTTATCCCAAAAATATGCATACTCGAAATGCACCCCTACTGCGGTATAATAATCAACTACCTTCTTCTCAGATTCATTTCTATGGAAAATTATTTCACTGAAGTGAAAGTACTCTAGCTCCTTCACGAATTCTGCTACAGTCTTTACTTTTGAAAACTTATAACTCCCTATATAAAATGGTACTGGAGGATACACATCCTTCTTTTTATCAAATAGGAAGTTTCCAACTCCATCAATATATTGTTTTCTAACTACCTCCTTATGAATGACAAAATTCGTAGCATACTTAGGCAGAAGGGAAGGAGCCCTCGACCCACCAAACATTCTTAACTATATACCCTCCTCGGTTAAGTAATAATTCCCATTATCTTGAACAACCTTTAAAGCCTCCTCAGACATGAAATTAAATTCAACCAGGAAAATCAATGTGTATATTGGCATGATAAAATCTTCACAAATATTCTTGCAGTGACTGTAATACTTGTGAGCCCACAACAATTGATAGGAAACATATACAGGGGACCGGTCTTTATCCCATTGGAATTTCAATGCTGGGAATGGATGCGTACATAAAATACAATCAATCAAGATAGAACCCATATAAAATTTTGTTTTCTTTTGGGAGACTCCTCCCAAGGCTGCACTTTTGCAAGCTGACAAACTGTTGGACACTATGTTTTCCCAATTGAAGATGGTAACTTGGGTGGCTACAAAAATATAACTGGTACCCAACCTATCTTAAATTTCTTCCCATCATCCCTCCTAAATATCTTGTTTAACATCAGGGCTATCAACCTATATGGAGTATGGAGGCTTGATATTTCATACTCCCCTGAATGCCTCGTATGAAAGTTCTTACCTGGAATCATCATCCTTTTGATTGTTCCTACAACATCTAGATTGAGGTATTTCAACCAACTTTTAGTCAAATAGCTCTGTGGTGTCAGCAACTTATAATCCATGGCTACATAGGATAGGATATAGGAAGCATAACCTTTCCCTTTAGTGTTAGCCAATATTATCCTTGTCACATTTGCCCTGGGCAGAATCCATCCTATCACCTCTAAACAAGGGAAAATATCAGGTCGGGTAGCCACCTTCATGATGGATTATCTTTCGATATTGGCATAAATAGAAAAATCCTTGAATCCATCCTATGGGACACTTTGATTTGAGATCATTCGATATATTTCTCCCCATTTATATTTAGGATCGATACTAGTGATGGCTTTGGTTTCTTCGTAAATAACCTCAATTCGGGTTATTATTTCTACCTCTAGTTCTTCCTCGGTTGCTTGTGCCTTTTTTTTCTGCTTTCGAGGCATGTTTTTGTGCTGATGATGTGCCTATGTATACAAATTAGATTTAGTCCATTCACATATAAATAGAAAACTATATACTTAAAACAACAATATTAACCAAAACATTACCAACTCATCATAATGCATGTTAAACCGCTTTTGTTTCTAACTAAACCAAATGTGCTTCCTGTATGTGAAACTAACAAAAACAATGAAGCTTTCAAATCTATATCAGACCCAAGTCTACAAGAAAAAATTCCCCTGGGAAAACCCTAGGTTTCCACTACACCCTTACATCTACAGATATCAATACCAACGGTAGGAAACCCCTAGGAAAAATCGGATTGCTAACCTCTAAACCTACAAAAGTGAATCTCTCCCCTGACATCCCACAAAAAAATAACCACACTCAAACAATGGTTGTGCACTTGCCCTGAAATTGTGAGGGGGAGGAAGGAGTGATGCAGATAGTGAAACGCTCGTATGCACCTTTCCCTCTTTCTGCTAACAAATGTCAAAGAGTAACTCATGGATGGATGAAAATCAACAAGAACTAAGACTGGCGAGTAAAACGACGTCTACACTAAACAATCAAGGCGAACCCTATATAAAGAAAAAAATCCACCGCAGTTTGAAATAACCCCCGTGGGATAAACAAACGACCTAACCCTATCAAAACCGCGGGTAAAAAAATCGCTGAATAACAGGATTCGAAGGGAATCCTACCTAGAAAACCTTGCGGATTACCTGGATGAGCGCTACTTCCGCTAGCAAACAATTTTCTTAGAAAATGATAGCTACACAGCTTCACCCTATGACCAATATGATGAAAAATTACCATATACATGACCTCTATGGCTTTATAAACTTGAGCGTGGGATTGGGTATGCTTTCATGTGGGAAAACAAGAGCGTAAAAATGGGCATCGAAAACACACTCATGAGAAGACGTGAAGCGTCGAATGGCTTTGGATGAACGGGACCAAGAGATTGGGTGGAAAATGTTGAAGCATATAAAATGACCATCGATAGACCCACCAACTAACATGTATCGGTATTGAAATTGACTACGGGAAGGTGTCAGATCAACATCAAACTCTACCTCCGCAATGTCGGCCCAAGAAAAAACTAATTCTTCAGATCATTCCAAAAGAAACAACTGATATGGTGAAAAACAATTTACAAAGCTCCAATGGATACCAAAAAAATATAGATGATTGGAGACCCGGTACATCAGAACGGTTTCAGACTAAGCCTCCGATACATCGGCAAAAAACCTCCGATGCAGCTAGACAAAATGATATCCGATACATTGGACAAAGAGTTCAGGTGATCCCGATGGGAACATTGTCTAGTTAGACAACTATGAACCTGATACATCAGAAAAACTGTCAACTGTGCATCCAATACAAGCAAACAATCTTTCAATTTTTCAAACCTTCATCATGGGAAAAATCTGGTGAAAAAGATAAAATTTCTAATCATTCTAAGAAACTAAAAAGATAAGGGTGGGCTCTAAAAATGATTTTTTTTGGGGGAAAATAGTTTCAGCTGCAACATACCTAAGCATCGGAATCCATTTTACTCATTTTAATTGCATTGGGAGAAGATTTGGTGCCTTTTCCCCAAGGGTCAAAGTTGTGATTTGGGAGCTGTTTGGGAGAGAGTCATAACATCCTGTCTTAACTGAAACATGATGCATATGAGATATTAAAAAATTTCCCCCACTCATCCCATACCTCTGTTCAGCAATTCAAGTGACTTTGGGATCATTTGAGAAGCCATTTCCGGCAATTACCCAAGGGGAATTGGAGCCCCGATTTGCTAGTAAAGACTCCTACTTTGAATAGAACATTAAACAAGTTCTTAGAAGTAATTGGGGGGTCACAAAACATCCTTGAACATCATAATTAATTTCTAATATCATTCATTTACCCTCATATAAATTTTTGGAGCATTTGGGATAATTTGGAGGTCTAGACATCAAAACTAGTTTAGGTCAAAATTGGGGAAAAAGTGAAAAAATTGGTCATTTAATAAAATTTTAAAAAGGGACATTACCATGTTATCAGATAATTATCTTAGCACCTTATGTGGTCTAATATTTATGAGGATAATAATTCAGGGACCACCATTAGATATTGAAACCCAAAAGTGCTTTTGTTGAAGAGGAAACAATGACTAAGGATGAAAGGGGAACCTCATATGATGGTGAGGAGAATATAAAAATCATTGAACCTATCATTTAAGACATGAAAAATAATATTATGAAAGGATTCAAATTGTTCGCTATCCAAATTTGGAAAAAATATATTGATTTTAAGAAAACCAAGGGGAAAAATGTATCAACTTTCTTAAAGGAGCAAAATGAGGAGACTCGTGAACCACCTAGTTCTGAAATAGGTGAAGTAGAAGAAGTAGTACATGAAGACGATAGATATTCACTCCCAAGTGACTCTGCAAAATATGAAGAAACATTATATAATTATGAAGAAGTCTCTATTGAAATTACTGAGGATCATTTCGAGATACATTCTACCTTTGAAATGAAACAAAGAGAATCTAATGATGGATTCTTTAAGTATGAAGGATTACCTACTAATGGGTGCTCACACCTCTATTTTGGTGACATAGATATATCTTTTGAAATTTTTTCTTCAATCCAAAATTCCATTAAACATGAAAATGAATACCTTGTAGCAGTTGGAGAAGAAACATGATAAACTTCCCCATCACCACTTGAGCTTCATGAAGTTGGTCCAAGCAAGAAGGAAGAAGATGAGGAGGTTCATTTTCAAGAGACTCATTTTCTTGAAGTGTCCTTAAATATTAATGAAAAGAATATCCAAGAGGCCCTCATCATACTCCATGACACTCAAGCATTGGTATCAAATTCTTGTTGGAGAGCTACTTCCTTGGAGGAGCCATTTTTCCTTGAATACATGGAGAAGATTCAAAGAGAAATGTGCAACATCAAAGGTAATTTCATGTCTTTGATTTTTGATAGAAAAAATGTCATTGAGCTTAGTGAATGGTTACATGAATCCTACTTGAATAATATTGAATTTTTTCATAATCTCACTATTCAAAATGGGCAACTTCTTGAAAAGTTGCAAGACACTTGTTTTTCCTTCTATGTTTTAGATTTTCAAATGGTAGATTGTTTGGAGGTTTCTCATGACATAGTGGATCATGATAAAAGTGGAAAATTGAATGCGATTGATTCATTTGAATATTAAATTTAAGAGATCCAAACACTTGATGTGGTGGAAGAGGAACTTGAACTGTCTCTTGATGAAGGTTATGCAATTTTTAAAGAAGGGCATGATTCCTCTACATTGGAACCCATCTATGACCAAATATTCACACTTTTGAAGGAGCTGCATGATACTACCCATATGTATCCTTCCCATGATGAAAATTCTGCACTTTTTTATCATTTGGGTGAGTTATTCCATTCTCCTACATCCTACAATTCCATGTTTTGCAGCATCAATCACAATGAAGTATGGGTGAAAGGGTTCTTTTTTATGGTGCCACATAAGGAGTATGGACATCCTAGATTTACTTTTTATGATGACATGGTTGTAGCACATTATTATTCACATTTGCAGCAAAATCCTTTGTTACATTATTATGATACACATCTACATGGATGCACCTATGATATGCATTTGAGTCACTTGAAGACTCATGGTTTTTCTTGCTCAACACTTGGTTCATTTGATGTTGGAGGAACTTCATCCGAAACATGGGTGAAGAGGGATATGATTGAGGAAAATTATTATTGGCATAAACATCCTATTTTATTTCATGATGATATACATATTCATGGGTGTATTGATGAGACTTATTTGATCCACTTGAAGTCCTCATGTTTTCCTCGCTCCTTATTTGGTTCAAATTTTGGTGGAGGTTCTTCATTCACTTATTAGATGAAAGAACACATGGATGATTATATTGATGCAAATTATATATTTTTGGAGCAGAATTATGGGACATGGGATCCTCACTGTATGTCATTGGAGCAGATTTCAGTGGTCATTTTATGCTTGTGTGTATGGGCCACATGGTGATCTACTTACTTGGATGTACAAGCACTTTCATGATTATTTGATGAGGTACCTTCTTGATGTATATTCATATGAATTTGTTATGTAATTTAATGATATATATTTTGTACTCATGATGTTTTTAAGGGTGAAATACTAGCAATGGGATCTTGGAATCGCTTTGTTTCATCTCACTTGGAGTAGCAGTTCAATTGTTGGTTTGAGAAAGCAAACCAACCTTCAGTTGTTTGAGTTCATCTTTGCAGAGCAGTGTTCATGTTTCCTATATGGAGTAAATTTTGAGAGATGGATTCAATTTTCACATGCTTGGTGTTCATGGAATCTCATCATATTCATTTCACACCATCCATGTATCAGGATCATATGGGACCCTGGGATCATTTTTGGTCTCATTGGTTTCAATTTTTGGGGCAGCATTGGAGATTTATTCACCACTTGAGAAGATGATGGTAATCAGAGTAGTGAAGCAACAAGAATGGTGGTTCCTCTCTGATATTTATTGGAATATTAAGAAATTGAAATTTTGGTAACTTAGCACCAAGTTCAAATAATTATACAAAAGCAAAAAAGGGGTGAAAGTTCAGAAAAGGTTTCAAAAATACGGAGGTAAAGATTATTTGCAGAAATTTGGTTTTTATGGATTTGATTAATACTTTTGGTATTAGTGGTGATGTTACAGGATATATCAATATGAAAAATACACATCTCTTTACTTTTGGGAACACAAAATTGCAGTACACGAGTTCCACTACTAAATTGCAGCTAAAGAAAATTAATGAGCATAACCATAACAAAGCACTTGGTGCAAAGGAAAGAGTACCAAATGAGGATTACACTTGGAAATATGAAAGAATATTGAATCATACAAATATTAAATTTCTTGAGGACAATAAATATTGGGTGGGGAGGACTGTAATGTCACCATTTTTAATAATTGCATAGCAGGAAAATTCCATCAATCCTACTAGTTCCATAGGTTGGGTGGAAACATTGGGAAGTTAATAAGGGAGATAATAAATGGTGTTTATACATTAGAAGGAATATTTTTTTATTTAATGGATTTAATTAAATTAATGAAAGTGAAAAATGAAATGGCTATGGAGAATGGAGACACATGGAGACTATGGGGCCCACTCAAGCTAGAATTCCTATGTTAAATGGCATCCTCCTCTTGCAATCTTGAATATATGTGAATCCTAATGTTTTTAGATGGGTTATAAGGTTAATATGATTGTACATATACTTAATTGTTAGAATTTGGGATGAATTATAACTTACATGGGGAGAGGAAGAGCCAAATGGGAGTTTCATGGACACTTGGCTAGATTCCCCTTACATTTATGACATCTATGACATCAATGATGGAGATTCTATGATAGTTATGACAAAATTCAGATATGAAGGATGAAATATGACATATATGAAATTTCAGGTCAAAATATACCATCCAAGAGAGATATAATGTGAGTTTAGGAAGCTCAATGGGCTCCTACTCAAATTTGGGGAAGGTGGAAGGCTAGGAAAGAGGGGACACATGTCAATTCATGAGAACACACCCTAATTCGACTTGGATTGAGTTTGTGGATGGATTGGGAACCTTATAAGGATAAGTAAGTTTATAAAATACAGGAATAAACCAATATAATGTCTTTTGATCATTTTTGAAATTGTCATTTGTGAATTGTGAGAGCTAGTGGATGACTAGTTTTCTTGCCTTAGCCAATTTCGAGGGTGAAAGATTCCCATCCAAGTTGGTGTTTGGAGAGGCCACTCAGGTATTTTATGGATATTTAATGGAGTATTATTTGCACATTTAATATATAAGGAAGCTTTTTGATTCTTCTATTGCGGCACTTTCTCTCAACCATTTCCAGTTTTATGGCATATTCTTTCTCATAGAGGGATTGCGCTTTGGGTGAGCTATTGATATTTTTGGGGAAGCTTATAATGCTCCATTATTTTATGTTATGGTGTAAATTATCTGTATTTCAAGTTCATAAGACTCTGAGGTCGAAATTCCAAAATATTTCATGTAAAAATGTTAAATAATGAATAAATAGTGCCATTTCCCCACTATCTCATTGTGCACCATTGTAATGCTAACTATTTCGAATTGGGAGAATATTTTCATTGTCCATTAATTATTTTAATAAGATAAAAATTATATTTTATTCATTCTCATAAATTCACAGGTCTAAATATCACATGGTTGGATGGAAAGCTGATTATTAATGAGCAAACAATGACCATTTTCCCACTACATTGATGTATGCTATGATAATGCTGATTATTTTGAATGGGAGAATTTATATATGATATAATTATGATGAATTTACTGTCATTAATTTGAATTAAATTTTTCATGTTCATTACCTAAGCATCGGAATCCATTTTACTCATTTTAATTGCATTTGGATAAGAATTGGTGCCTTTTCCCCAAGGGTCGAAATTGTGATTTGGGAGCTGTTTGGGAGAGAGTCATAACAGACTGTATTAACTAAAACATGATGCATATGAGATATTAAAAATTTCCCCCACTCGTCTCCTACCTCTGTTCAGCAATTCGAGTGACTTTGGGATCATTTGAGAAGCCATTTTTGGCAATTACCCAGGGGGGATTGGAGCCCCAATTTGCTAGTAAAGACTCCTACTTTGAACAGAACATTAAAAAAGTTTGAAGAAGTAATTTGGGGGTAAAAAAAAATCCCTTAACATAATATTTAAGTTCTAATATCATTCCTATACCCTCATATAAAGTTTTGGAGCGTTTGGGCCAATTTGGAGGTCTAGAAATCAAAAGTAGTTAAGGTCAAAATTGGGGAAAAAGTGAAAAAAATTGGTCATTTAATAAAATTTCAAAAAGGGAAATTACAATACCTACAAATTTTCCATTCATTTTGTACAATGCTCATCTTTTTCGTTGTGAATTGTGGGAAACACGTTTGTAGTGTATTGCAATTCGTGTGCCACATGAGTGTGGAAGCTTGTCCACTAATGTTTTTTCTATGAACACACGAGTGCAAAAGCCTCGAACAACATGTACATAGTTTCAAATATATAACCTAATCAAAACACTAACAAATTTTACTAAAAACACTTAAAAACTGTATGAAAATTAAGTAGAGAGAGATATTGATTACCTACAACTCGCGATTTTGAAAATGGTCCACTGGTTTGATCACAATCTGCAGTTGAATATCTAGGAACTTTTTTTCTCCACTCCATGTTAAATTTACAAATAACTTAGTTTCTTAACTTTTTTTTAGTATTTGTGGTAAAAATAATTCAAATATTTACCCTCTTTTATATAGTTCTATCACATTTTTTTATTATAAAACTAATGTTATTGGTTTTTTTCCTAGGTCATGTTGGTCAATTGATTTCTCGGGTTCTCTTCACATCTATGGATGAAAATGTTACATATTGTATCCTAGAATATAGGATAGGGAATCATCATTCTGCATTTTGCACTTATACTTTACTCCATGTTATGTCGTAGGACCCACATTTTCTCCATTGACTGCAGCTTTCAACCTCTTTATACCCTTCAACTGTCATTGTTCTTCCATGGATTAGAAGCTATCCTACATGTGACACCCTAGTTAGAACCTTTGTTTTAATCATGGTTTCCATGTTGTAATTTGGTAGGTATGGGGATCCTTGTTAGTTCTCTTATATGTGAAAAAAAGAGACTCGCACCCTTTTTCTTCTACTGACTACCTTTCATATCAGGATCCCGTTATATGGAGTTACCTTTAATATCTTGTCATACTCCTTAAATAAGACAAGATTGTTGAGTTCACTTGTCCCTTCAAACTCGTTAAAGGAATTCAAGGATCATCCACATTGGTATAAGTTTAACCCTTTTCTAGACCATGTGGATTTCTTATGAAAAGGAATACTCTATTTCACTATGGCTAGAAGAGTATTCATAGATATAGATTTTTCTCTTTTTCGGGAATGGGAGACT
Organism: Pseudotsuga menziesii; assembly: GCA_001517045.1. Classification (NCBI taxonomy): domain Eukaryota; kingdom Viridiplantae; phylum Streptophyta; class Pinopsida; order Pinales; family Pinaceae; genus Pseudotsuga; species Pseudotsuga menziesii. Next base: position 335,515 of record LPNX011071374.1, read on the forward strand.
AAACTTACGAAAAAAGGAACATGTTTGAGATGAATCTTTATTTTTCGTGCTCTAATTTATAACATGGAAAATATTCTGAGCATTCTTCGTGATATTTTCATGCTCATTAAACTATAGAACAAAGGCATTGAGTTTATTATTTGTTTCCCCATACTTACAAATCAATGGAACAACACAAGTGACCTTGCTTTCCTTCACACTCATTAAACTAAATCTTTATGATTGTTCTAGAAGGAGCATCGGTATGGCGATAGTTTAACCGCTTTTTGGACCTTACCGACTAACTACGAAAAAGGAATACCTTAGTTCTCCTGATCTAAAAGTGTTCTCCTTTGGATATTTTTATACTTTTTCTGACTTTGGACACTAAATTTATGAAAAAGTCCCCCCCACCCTCTAGGGTCTTCTTTGGAACTTTTAGACTCTCAAATTGTGAAAACACCATCGACCATTTACTAATTCAGGCTTGTAAAATCCACGGATCATTGTTTATCAAGCATTGTTCTCTCTCTCTTCTTTGAGCTTTCTTAAAAATGAAGAAGATATTGATTTTGCTTTCTTGGACTCGTTAAACCTTTACAAGAAATATATTCTTTAAAAAGAGAAAGGAAAGGGAATGATATCCAAAATTCATCAGTCACTTGGAAACAAGTTTACATTTTCCTTGAACAAAGCAGTAGTTTGAGTTTCTCAGTAGTTGGGTTCTAATTCTTGGCCTTTAGTTTTCAGCCTAACCTAAGAGTTATTACTCCTCCAATTGGTTACTCTTCCAATCATATGGAGAATATGTTAGTGTATCCTATATTACATATTTGTATCATAATTCCAAACAAAATAAGTGGTGACTCCGTTGGGGAATCATAGTTGGGTTTGTGTTTTCTTCTAGTTTTTTTTGTGTCTTTTGGTTCTTGGTTGAATTTTTAGAAGTTATTGGTTTTTTTCTTAGTCCAACAAAGTCCTGTTTTTTTTAATTCTTTTTTTCAAATATTTTTGGATAGACATGCTAATGCTGGCTATGTGTACCAACGTTTACCTTGAAGAAATGTGACTTGTCGGTTGTACAGTCGCCTGTGACACATGAATTTCCCAATACATAGTCATGCGTATTTCTGTAACCATTGTTTGAAGACTAGGGTTTCATCCTTCTCAGTTTGTCTACCAAGTCTTTGAGATCAAAACGTTTCTATAGGTCATGTTGATTGATTATCAGTTCTTTGGTATCTGTTTAAGATGGTCTGCAAGTTGTTTTAAGTCATCTTTATGTGAGAGTTTTGTGAAGAACACAGTGTATCTAATATTGCCACTTGGACTATTTTTTGATTAGATGTTGTTTGGATCATCGTTTGTCAATGTTTGTTGATTATTTCCTCAAGTTTTATCTTGTTGTTGTTGTTCATGACAATTCACCCTTGTACCCTGTAGCAGGGATTTCTCCTTGCTATAGGGAAACAATGGCTCCCTTCTGTCTATAGGACGGAAGGGTAGGTTCGTGTGTGGAAATACAGAAAAGAAAAGCGGGAATGAAACTAGACAGAAATAAAAGCAAAGATGGAACTCCTCTGCACACAAGGTTATGGGTTAAATACTTCCGAGACCCTGCATACAACAATGGAGACTTGCAAGAACATGTTAGGCCATAAACCTGCAAGCAACTAGATGTTAGAAAAACTCAAATAAACAAAATAAAACAAAATTTATACCTCTTCGTGGAAATGGGCCACCATGCCCTAGCTTGGAGAAGCACCTCTCTCTTGGCAATCGGGGAGCTATGGCTCAAAGGGAAGATGGATGAGAGGGAGTGTGGGTGGCTTGGGAGGCAAATGGTCTCAAGGCATCCACTTGGGCAGCATAACAGTATGCAAGGGAGGAATGTTTTGAGAGTGACCCCCCACCCTCCTTTTATAGTTTTTCAAAGGGATTTTAGGGTTTTAAGCCCTTGGTCAAGGCTTTAGCCCCTTCCACCTTAAATTTAGCCCCTTTTAAGGTTTTAGCCCCTTTTTGAGGGATTTAGCTCCTAGGGGTCTATTTTGGGCTCTTTTTCGGTGTTTTTAGCCCTTTTCTTCATCCTTGGGCTCTTTTGGAGGTGTGGGGGTCAAATGGAAGGTCATGGAAGGTCTTATGGAGTGAAATGAGTGTTGTGAGGTGGTGTCCTTGGGTGGTGTAGGCCATTGAGAGCTGTGTGGGGGATTTTTGGGTTAACAGATTGCCCCCTGATGTGTGAGGGTAGGAGCTCAATATATGGCCGACAGACATCATAGGATTTTCTATCGAGAGGTGGTGCTTCCGGGACTGGGGCATGGTGGCTTTTGGTTTTGTATTAATTTGGTTCCCATCAATGGGTGAGATACAATAAATGTGTGACATGTATATGGATGAGGCAGGCATTCCCATTCTCATGACAATGTCGAAAGAATCATTTGATCTATGCTCTAAAATACAAGAGCCGATCATATACAACCGACGTTACAATGGTGGTTGCCTCTATGTGAGGCTGAATACAATACTGATCTGGTACATTGGACCCATGGCATTCTCATGGAATGCTATATCTTCATGACTGACGGTCTGCCAGATCTAGAACGGTACATAGCTGTATGGACTCGTTGTTTGAGAGTCAAAGTCTCTGCGGTACAAGTATGTTGTATCAATCATAAAGGTATACCGAAGCACTGCTGGGGATTCTGAACACTGTCTCCAACGCAACCTGGAAATCACAAGGGACATAACTTGTTTAGGTCCCTTGAGTGGTCTCACCAATGTGCTTGATTCAGGTGAATCCGAGGTCTTTGACTGAGTGCTGTGTGGAACGAACCCTGTAGGAATCTCAACGGTGCGATGATGGAGTTGAAGTTGAGCACGTGAGAAACAACCATCCCGAGAGGTACTAAGGACTCCTCTCAAGTGGTCCAAGGAACTCATCAACGATGTTAATGAAACCAAGGTACGGGGACCTCTGGGTTTATCCTCTGGAATATGTGTGTTAGCATCAACAGAGGGAGACCTGCCCCTGGTCAAGGCGATAATGTTTCCTTGACTAGGGGCGTGAGGGATAACCGGAAGGTGTGAAGCAATCTGTGGACTGACTCACTAAATTGGGGGGAAGGGGAGGGAAGGATAAAAATGAATAGGGACAAGGAGGGAGGGAGACTCAAACTTCCTTTGTTCAGAGTATGACGACAAGGCAGACCATCCAGCAAATGAAACTTACTCAAAGGAATGGGATGATAGCTATAATACCGAAAATGTCGTTGCAGATGGGAAATACTTGGAGGAGGTGGACACTTTTGATACTGATGGGATCCAAGGAAGATATGTTGCAAAGTACTCTAAAAAAAGGCAACCCAATGTGGGGATGTTGCCAAACTATTTTTTGTGGGGTGGTGTCTTAGGACACCGTTGTGGTACGATCTCATGGATATTTTACGAGCCCGAGAAGGTAAATGCTCGCACGAAGAAGACTCCAGTGGGGGCTCTTTTTCCTTGGTAGTCTCCTGTGCCCGAAAAAGGATAAAAGTATACATAGGAGAGCTTGCCCATCCTGGAGGGGATGAGAGACTTCTTTACCTTTGGTAGTCCAATCAGGCCGGAAAAGGTTAAACCTATATTGACTGGATGATCATTCACATACTTTTACGAGCATGAACGAAACCAAGTTTGCTCGGTGATATTTTCTTGTTGAGACAGCTGGAAAAGAGCTTAACGACAACCGGTGGTGCATTTTTTCGTAGAGTGCGGCCCCTCTACCCGAGAAAGCACAAAAGTATGCAGAGGGGAACGGTCTTGGCTTGAGTGTGCCAAGGAGGTCCTTTTCATGAAATGGTCTACATGGTCCACAAAAGGAGGTAAATGAGACCATGTAAACGTCCTTTCCCATACTTTAGCGAGTGGGAAAGGAAACAGCTGTGCTCGGTGATCTTTTCATTGTTTTAAGGAGTCAGAAAAGAGCTTAGATGAAACTCCATTGTGGTCAACCGACTGCAGTGGCACGAGCAATGCCCCATGTCGAGATGGTGGACAGAGGTCCAAAGGTCATCCACGCAGTATGGACAGAGCTGAATGCTCTCAAACATACCAATACATGCATGGGATAGGTCATGGCAGAGGCCTGCGAGACGGTGCGGCAGAGGCACGCAAATCGAGGTGGCTCTCAGACAGAGGTCAGGAGAGCGTGTGTGTGTGTTAATGTGAATGAACTTGACCACATGCAATGTGAGTACAAGTCCAGAGGAATTTATATGTGAAATAAGTGCAAGAAAAGAAATCGTTTTGTGGACAGTGGTCCAGAGGTTTGCGTAAGGTGCAGTAAACCGAAAAGACAATTATGTGCTAAAAATACAAAGTAAAAGCTAAAATTACATTCCTAAGTGGGCAGCGGCCCGAGAACACCTATATGTCAAATATATGGATTAAAAAAAAAGGATTCTATGGATGATGGACCAAATATGTCCGCAAAAGGTGCGGTGAAAAAGACAATTATAAATACAAAAAGTAAAATACGGTACAATCCTTAACAGGCGGCGGCCTGATCGCTAACATGAGTTGCGACCAGGCAATGTGATACAAGTACTGGTTCGTAGACACTTGCATCGTCATGTCATGGCTTGTGAATCAAGGTGACTAATGGGAAATGGTTCCTAAACTAACTGATTAAACATGAGACAATGGTCTCATAGGTAGATGAAAGTTTGATCCCGGAGGTGTGAGAGATGTCTCGAACCGGCTCCGGGTGACTTTGAATTAGTAGCTAATGGTGCTGCCCCTAGTGAGTTGGTGCACTTAGGAGTTTTTGTGTCGCTATGTATATCCTGTTGAGACAGCATATGTGGCTTCTCATTTTGTATTGGACATGTTTTGGACATGCGACTTATCTATTTATCGATATATATTTTTGACGCACGTGGATGCGCTTTTATGGTTTTATGATGTGAGTATTTTTTATTATGTTGTGGAATGCAAATGCCTATGTGATGTATTATTACACTATGTGTGTATTTTTAGACATGATTATGCATTGTTTTATGGTTGTATGTTTCCTATATGTTGTTATGGATGTGCCAATTTAGAATATCGTTAGCCATCTGATCTGTGACACTATTGAGGTTCCTGGAAACATGTGTGAATGTGATGGATTCAAATGTTCTGACCATGTGTTTAGTGCGCAGGTACTTTCTAAAGAGGTAGGGATCGCGAACTTGGCAGTGGTTGTTTAGTTGAGAAACCAGTAGCTAGGAGTCTAAGAAGACATCGAGATGGTGGATTCCTAATTATAAAGCGGCGGCCAAGAGGCCATTGACACCATCAGATTCTGCTTGGTTGTTGGTTGCGGTGCCCACACATATTCTGTTGATGTGGATCAACTCGTGTGATGGGGAGTGGATTACCCATGCAGCCGAGGCGAGGTTTAGGTACCATCTGCTTGCTCCATCTATGAATCCCATATACCAATCTGAGGTGTGCTCCATCTAAAGCAATGAGAGGAAACGATACATAAGACTCAATCGGGGAAAAATTTGTAAAACAAAAAATGAAAAGACTATAATACAATTAAGAACATTGTCACTCAAAGGGGTGATGTTAGGGGAAAAGTTGTTTTCACTTTCTCAGGATCAGCGGTCATTCCTTTGTGTGACACGATGAATCCTTGGAAACGGCCCGTGGGGACACAGAAAACACACTTGAATGGGTTCAAGCGGATCTTGTACTGGTGACGTCGCATTAAGACTTGTCGCAAGTCGTCTATGTGTTGTGTGTGGATTTGCAACCGCGCGATGAGGTTGTCGAAACACACCAACATGATGTGAGTAAGATCACGGAAGCAGTGCGTCATGGCATGTTGGAAGGTGGATACAGCATTTTTGAGGCCAAAGGGAGTGACTCGATAGGCGAAGGTGCCCCATGGAGTTGTTAATGCCATTTTGCAACAGTCTTCTTTTCGGATTTGGATCTGGTTGTATCCGAAAAAACCATCCATGAAGGAGAAGGCCTCATGTCCGTCGCATGCGTCGATTATTTGGTTGATGGATGGGGTGGGGAAGTTGTCTTTGGGACATGCCCCATTGAGATCACGGAAGTATGTGGAAACATGAATGGTACCCTGTTTTTTATTCATGGGAACAAGATTAGAAGCCCAAGTTGTGTATGCCATGGGATAAATGAACCCGGCTGTGCGCAGCTTCTCTATCTTGGCTTTCACTGTAGCCACTTTGGATGGATGGATGGGCCGTTGCTTCTGGTGGACGGGTGCCACATCAGGCCATGTGTCGATGTGGTGTTCCACGATGGATGGATCTAAGCCAGGCATTTCAGTGTATGACCAGGTGAAGATGTCACGGAATTCTTGGAAGAGAGAGGTGTAGGCATTGACCTCTTCCAGGGAGCAAGATGCCCCCAGCATAATTTCTTCAAAAATCTCAGAGTTGGTTGAGATGTCAATTTTAATGGTTGGTGAAATGTTTGCCATGTTCCCTTCTTCGAAGGCATCAGGTGCTAGGATTGGGTTCTTGAACCAGTCAACCTTCCCATGGATGAAATCTTTGGTCTACATGGAAAACTGGTCAGACTGCGACACACGCTCTTCCAGGAGGAAGAACGAGCGATGGTGCATGTCGTCTCATGGGTAATCCAGGGTGGTCAGAGCTTCAAGGATCTCCTCATCATTGTTGAAGCAATGGAGAGACAGGTCTGATGGACCGTCATTGGAGATGGGGATGAGCTAGTCGGGGGAACTGGACATCATGTAAATGGACACGGTGTCTGAAGAAGGTGGTGGGGGGTGAACTTCTTCGATCAAGGTGATCTTAGACTCAAGGGAATGGTGACGGAGATTAGAAAGAGCCATTCAAAATTCGGGGAGGTCTTGGCAATGGTGGGAGTAATGCCCATACAAGCCACAAAGGGAGCAAGCATGGTTTGTCCTCAATGCCTTGTTCTTTACTACTGGCGTGGTTGGGAGTTCAACCATGGGGATGTTTTCGTTTGTGTCCATGGCCTCCAGATGCACACGGATCACTGGGATTTTAGGGAAATCCTAAGTTGGATGGCCCTGTTGTTTGCAGACTGCACAAGGTGGAACTTGTCGTGGTTCTACGGTGGCTTTGGTGTTCTTTCCCCCAGCCCTTTTGGGTTGGGGTGGTGCAGATGCGGGTGTGGTAGTTGGTTTATGCAGACCGGGTGGGGGGTGAGACTCAACTGTGATAGGTTGCACCAAAGTTAGCACAACTTGGGGCATTAGTGGTTGAGTTGGTGGATCTAGGTACCACACCGGGATCCCCAACGTAAACTTGGGTAGGCTCAAGGTGGCCATCATCGGCTTGCTCATGATGCCAGGTGGGGGGAAGAGGAAGGGAATTGTATGGACAGGAGATGAGCCCACATAAATCCCAGCTGGTTGCATGTGGGGGTGAAGTTGTGGTTGCGGCTGTGCATAATGCTACTGCTGCGGGTGATACTGTGACTGCTGTTGGCATTGTGGTTGTGGTTGGGGCTGCGGCTGTGGTTGCTATTTGGGTGCAGCGGTGCTTGATGAGACCATGCACAAGTCCGGAGTTTTATTTTTTGTTAGAGGTGGTGACATCAACGGGAAAGGATCCATCATGGTGGGATCGGTAAACAACCCAGGGCCAACATTCAACAGTGGGGAAGCTGGTGTGTTTTCAACCATGGTGTTAGTTACGGGGATGACGTTAGCATGTGCGGTCATCCCTTGTGGCTCAATGGTGGTGATGGTAGGGATAACTTTGGCAGGTGCTATTAACCCTTGAGGATCATGGTAGGTGAGCTGGTCAACCATCACAATCTTCCCTTCGTGGGGGAACATCATGAGGCAGAAGACAGTTGACGCGACTACTTGCATGGCGTACATGTAACTCCTCCCAAGGAGGAGGTTGTAATCCAGTTGATTGTTGAACTCCTTTTGCGGACCATGTAGACCATTTCATGAAAAGGACCTCCTTGGCACACTCAAGCCAAGACCATTCCCCTCTGCATACTTTTGTGCTTTCTTGGGTAGAGGGGCCACACTCTGCGAAAAAGCTCACCATCAGTTGTCATTAAGCTCTTTTCCAGCCGTCTCAACAAGAAAATATCACCGAGCAAAATTGGTTTCGTTCATCCTTGTAAAAGTATGTGAATGACCATCCAGTCAGTATAGGTTTAACCTTTTTCGGCCTGATTGTACTACCAATGGTAAAGAAGTCTCTCATCCCCTCTAGGATGTCTCTCATCCCCTCCAGGATGGGTGAGCTCTCCTATGTATAATTTTATCCTTTTTGGCAAAGGAGACTACCAATGAAAAAGAGCCCCCACTGGAGTCTTCTTCGTGCTTTCAGACTCTCTAAAATTGAAAGCACCATCGAGCATTTACCTTCTCGGGATCTCCAAAAATCCATGAGATCGTACCACAACGGTATCCTGAGACACCACCCCATAGAAAACAGTTTGGCAGCATCCCCACATTGGGTCGCCTTTGTTAAAAGTACTTTGCAACATGTCTTCCTTGGATCCCATCAGTATCAAAACTGTCCACCTCCTCCAAGTATTTCACATT
>LPNX011071375.1:8951-15542 GCA_001517045.1 Pseudotsuga menziesii
AGAGGATTCCTTGTGTTAGAAGCTGGGATGTATTCTTATCTTATTCACCGCTTGTTAATAAAGATAATTCTTATTCCAATATTGTATTGTGTCTATTTCATGTATATTGGCTTAACGAATATATTTGATTCTATAATATATATGCTTTTCATCTTACCTCTGATTATATATGCATGAGATATTACTTGAAGGATTTGCTCTTTGCAGGTGGAGAGGTGCATCCCTAGAAGCTTTGGAAAGAAGTGGAACGAGAGAAGATTAAGCTTGGATCAACCGTCGTTAATCGAGTAAGTCAAGATTTTCTTCCTATTCTCTTTCCATTCTCTGTAAAAAGTTGATTGTCTGCAAGTAAGTAGTAAGTTGATAACCCCAAACCCTAGGTTACAAGGGTGCAATATCCTGAACAATAGAACTGGTGACTCTGCTGGGGAGTCCATCCTGTTGTGGGTTCGTCCTCTAGGTGCTTTACTAGTCTTTGCTCTGATTTTGAGTGTGGTCTTTTTATCTTGCCTTTGACTTGTAGTATAGTGTGTTCAGAGACCTTTACTTTTTTTCTTTTAAAATATTTTTTTGGTGCATACGCGGGTTTCTGTTATACACAGTCACGTATAACAAATTGTATACACACATTTCTCTATAAGACAGTCGCGTATGGTACGCGGGTTGCTCTATAAGACAGTCGCATATATCCTGTAGCAGCATAAAAATTTTGTTAGGGTTTGCTTGTCCCTCTCTTTTTTGATTTTTTCTGCTTAGGGGTCTTCTATTGTTGGCATGATTCTATAAGTCCAAAGTCCTGTATGCCATACTTTTTGTTTGTAGTTAAGCCTTTGAGTTTTTTTGTTTGAATCTTCTTTCATTTAGTGACTTGAAGTTGACTCTCCTGCTTGGTCTATGAGTCTGGTGATGTGTGTCTGAGTCAATGATAAGGGCTTTAGATACCTTATACTCTGTGATGCTGTGTGTAGTATTAGTTTGCCACTTCTTCTTTAGTAAATCTAGTGGAGTTTATTCATTAGTTTTTTCCAAGTCAGGTTTCTCACCAAGCTTTCTTCTTATTTGGTTGAAGTTGGTTATTGTGGGTCCTCTACACTTCATTTTGATTTTTACATGTTGTGATTATTCAAACTCACTCAAAAATTTGCATTTATGTGCATTATAGTTTTTGAAGAATTTGAAAAAAGTGAAGAAAAACATTTTATGCTTTTGCATTTAGTTGCACTTAGTAGTTTTCTTTTCAGTATTTTCAAATAAAATTTCAAAAATTATAAAAATAATTCTTATTTTTTCTGGGGATTCTATCATAGAAATTTTTTTGGGCTTTGCTACCCTGCCCATGCGTACGAACCAAGCTTGCGACTATCCCCCCAGAATGTCAATATAGTTGAGGTAGTCTTTAGTCTCTCTGACATCTAGGTTTCATACACAGGTACACTAGAAGGCTATTTCTGGTTGACCTTGGATAGACTTGGAAGGTAACCCTTGTATAAAGTGTGGGAGGGTGGTGGATGATTCCTCCGCTTGTGCCTAAGAACATCTTCAAGGAAGCCAAGTAACTGTTTCTCATCTTTCTTCTTGAAAGCATATCTTATACCCCTTGTGTTTGTTGTGACTTTAGGAAATTTTATAGTGATTGCTCTGTGGTTTGTTTGTGTTTAGCCAGCCTTAGGGTGTGAACAGTCAAACTTTCAATCATGGAGGACCTACCTCTCAGAAGGTCAAGAAGGTTGCAAAACCTTCCTCCACTTGTTACAGTGGAACCTCCACCGCCCCCTCAAAGGTGGATATTAGACATAGACGGTTCTTTCAAACCAATAGGAATTAGTGAAGCTTTGGGTGAACCAAAACTTAGGACAAACCAGGTTGATACAACCACAATAGAGATAGAATACTTGTAGGTTGACGATTTTGTGAGAAACTTTAATTCACCTCTTACTGACGTAAACAATCCAGTGATCGTCCAGGTTTGTCCTTTCAATTCACTTGTGATTGGTGTCCCTGTGGGTGGACTAATGTCTAGTGCAGGAGAAAGTCCTTCTACCTCCACCTTAGCTGCTTTGGCTGAAGGAGTTCCACCTCCTCCTGTTGGTGCCCCTAGAACAAATATATCTACTACTCCGTTAACTCCAACTAGTTGGGTGGTTCAACCACTAGCTTCAACAAATGTAGTAGGAACTTCTGGTTGGGTGGTCACTAGGATCCCTAGTGTACCTTCTACTTCAAATTCTTTTGCACACACTGCTCAGAGTGGTTCTATTGGATCCTCTTCATTTGTCCAGGGTTTTCCTCAGAATGGGGGGCACATTCCCCCATTCACTCACTACTACATTTTGACCAAAAATCCGACGGCAGAATTGTCGGATTTTCGACACTTCCCTGTCGCATGTACGGCACTATGATTTTTTTTAAGCGTCGGAAACATTTCGTCGGTTATCCGACATCTTTCGAAACTGTCGGTTAAGCGACACCTTAGTTTACCGTCGGTTAAATGTAAAGCGTTGGTTAAGCGACAGAATATCTTCGACGGTAGTGAAATTTTTTTTAGAAAATAACCTTCATGCCGTCGGTTAAGCGACAGAAAGGTCGTCGATTAAGCGACGGTAGTCAATTTAAAAAAAAAAATAATCTTCATTCCATCGGTTAAGTGAAGGCTATAACCTTCATGCCGTCGATTAAGCGACGAAGATAGCCTTCATTTCTTCGGTAAAGTGATAGTTATAGGCGTCGCTTAACCGACGCCTGTGAGTGTTTTTAAAAAAAAAATACAAAAGGAGTTATCCACGTAATCGAAGTGTGATGATAAAACTATGATAAGAAATAATTGTATCATACAAAGTGTTTGGGAACCAATTAAGAATTAAAGCCAAAAGTACACATGAAATAATAGCCACAAAGTTAGTTGCATCACAGGTTTACAATAGCAATTATAATAATTGAGAGTTAATCAAATGGTTATTTGCTAAGTGTTATAATATGGGCTGTATGAAAAGGAGTTACACAGCCATAGAAATAAAGCAATCACATATAAATACATTTTAGTGTATGGGAAAATTTTAGACCTTCATGTAGCATCAATGGCACAGATTTTGTGTTCATCTTCTAAGAATATTATCTGTAGGTTAGGGAATAGAAATTGTACTCATTTTCTAACCAATATTCAAGCATATGGGCACAGATTTCCACCAGAGATTTTTCATAATACAATTTTCTATATATTGTGCTCAGTTTCTACGCAAATTTTTTATACCTTGGGCACAGATTTTCACCAATATTGCAGATACGTTGTTTATAATGCAATTATGTTCTACCATACACCTATATAGTGCTCATTTTCTAAGTAAACTTTCTGGCACCACTGAACCATGAAAGAGACAAAGATCAATAAAGTCCATGATGAAAGCAGTCACACTAGAGGAAGTTGAACCTAGAATACTTGTCTGAGTATGGGCATGCACATTATAGCAACCATGCCTGTATAGGAAATCAAAAGTATTAACATGTTTTCTAAATGCAAGGGGAAACATTGCATTACATAATGGTTTAAGAAAAAATTAAATTTCAAACAGGAATGAAAACAACTCAAGGTATACGAATTTGCCACAGGAAGATAATGAATGCTTGTGAAACAAATTTCATGTATATGCAACGCTTTGAGATTCCGATAGCAATATTCATTCACTATTATTTAGCATTGTAACCAAAATTCAAAACTCAATCTAAAACCACAGATACTATACAAAATTTGTCACAAGAAATGAATGAAGGAACATGAAGCAATCATGAAACTGTTGTTTTATACTAAATAATAAATACTAGTTGGCTGTTAAATTCAACAATTAATAAGAGTGTCTTGCCCACAGCAGCAAAGAATTTCTGTCCGAGTTGCATGTTTTTGCTTTGCATTCCTCTATGGTGTAGATCTCTTAAATTTCATGAAATGCCCACGGGTCATTGGGAAGATCAATTCCATATATGAATGCCAAAATCATAGAATGTGAAGAAATACTAAGCGAAAGGAGCAGAAAACCCTCACCTACAGAAAACCCTCACCTGCACCAATTGCATATACATTTTTAAGACCTCCCATGACTTCATGTGTGACAAGGTCTGGATTGTCCCATACTGTAAAATGTGGCTGATGAAGGAAATTTGCTAGGGGTTTTTCCCACTTCTCTGATCCGCATATTCGGGCATTAGCATACTCCTTGTTGTATACTTATGACGCTATATTTGGTCCTCCAAGATAGAGTATATTTGATATAGGGACATTCGCTGGAAACCAGAAACATGGATAATAAGATAAATACAAAATAAATCCACAGCAAGTAATCCATTTTCATCTTCTTCAGAATGGATTGATCACTGTAGCCAGAAGTAAACAATCAACGCTACAAAGACAGATAGCATAATTTGAAAGCAATACGATGACTCTCAAACTAGATTGAGATGCACACCCCAAATATAATAGACATACTGCCGAACAAATTCTATTACATTAGAGTGCATAATAACAAGGTCAAAGTGGATAATAGGCAAGGAATTCTGCTAGAGTTTATTGATAGTTAAAGTAGTTGACAGTGGACACAAATTTACAATAACCCAGACAAGAGATGCATCTGTTTTTGTTTCGACTTCAATTTTGAGAAGGGGGAAGCTTAAATGCATACCCCACACTTGTTAGATGCCCAAGTTCTAGCATAGCTTGGGAGATATAAAAATGATTGTCAAGTCCCCAATACTAGATTTGACAATTCTAATCTAAAGACATGAGGAAACTTCGGACATGCTTCCAAGCACCTCCAAGTGTAGGTGACTGCGTCTATATTAGCAACCCATGAAAGTAAAATACAATTAGTCAAACTTAGACATATTTGTATAAAGGTAATAAAATATAGCTTTTTGGGCAAATTTTGCTCTTGGCTGGAGAAACAATCTTAAAGTTTGGTCACAAACAATCAAACATGTGCTTATTTGTTCGATTATTTATTTTGTCTGAGTTTTGTTATCTATTCAGCTAATTTTATGAAGTTTAATTCTGAACATGTTCCATTTGTCAAATATCATTAGATACTTCCCAGGAAAAACCTTTTCCCATCTATATTGACCACAAAGGAAAGATTTCTGACTATAATTTACAATGAAAGGATAACAAAAAGCCAAAAAATTATGGTGACTATAGTCAGTCCGATATCATGAAGAGATTGCAAGACAAAAGTTACAATCATTGTTGATATACAATAAAGCTACCGGCAAGGGCAGAGGTTGCCTAGGATCAATCCCCATAGGTGAAGCAAAGACCAAAAATCCTTGCAGGAAAGCATGAACAAAAACTCCTTACACATTAGGCAGGAGAAAACATTCTCAACAGATAAATCTAGGCCTTCTGCTCAACCAGAGGAATCAGTTTTGCATAATAAAAGGACATCAACTGTGCTGATGCACTGATTAAACAGTCCTATGAGGTAAGAAAGGAATTAAGTTTATAGTCAGGTAGAAGTAACCATCACAAATTGGTTAATTTTAAGCATTTTATCAAAGCCATATCCTGAAACATTTAATAACTACTTGATCAAAAGGATTATGTGTTAATGTAGATGAAAGTAATCTTACCTGAGAGTGTGTCAAAAGCCTTCCTGATTCAACATGTCCCTCAGCCAGTCTTAACCTTTTGTCTAAGTTTTCAAGAATACTGACCTGTTTCTCTTGACCATCAAAAGCATCATTGCTTCCGCTGATAGACAACTCACTGTAATCCTCATCCAAGAATAATGGACTCATGGTGAGCTTTGAGTTTGAAGGAACGGTGCTATGAGAGTTTGTAAGCACTCTCTCCAAGCCCTTTCTCTGAATGAAATCGTTAGAACCACCAATGGCATGTCTAGTCTTTACGATTTTTTGTTACAGCTTAGATAAGATAGAAGCCATCAGACCCCATCTATCAGTGACTGTACAAGCATATACACAGTGCAATCCTACCTCTATCATTTCCACTTCATCCTTGAAAAGCCAAATCACTTCTGAATCTTTGCATCCCTCCTCTAAAACCACAGAGCAGAGTTCCAAATTATTGTCCTTTGCTTTGTCTTTTAACCATTTAACTAAAAATGTCTCTGAACAGTCTATAGACTTGACTAGTTGATTCCCAGAAGAATCCCCCTCCTTAGGTGTGCCTCTTGTGCCATATTTCCTATGCATAAAAGGGACATCCAGCTCCCTCAATATTTCCACAACTGTAGCTTCAGTCACTCCATTGAGCAATGCATTAAATTTTTCATAATCACAAAGGTGTTCCCAAGCACTGAGACTTAAATCAAGGTCTCTGTCTGCCATATCTCCACCACAAAACACAAGATGACACAAATCAGAGACATCATCAAAGAATAATCTCAACTCTATGAATCCTTTGTGATGATAGCCAATGTCCAACAAGAAAAGGCTATTCTCCAGTTGCCCACTTAGTTTGTCTATAGTCCTTTCCCGTTCCTGGTATCACTGAATCACTTCCATAGTAGATGGCCAGAGCAGTCCACTACATAGTTTAACCATATGTTCCGTACTCATTCTAAGATCAATTTCCTCACTTCGATCTTT